>JABLTG010000087.1:0-83472 GCA_016618085.1 Neovahlkampfia damariscottae
AAGAGCAAGGAAGATTAGAAGTAAAACAGCAAGAAATTTAATTACATGGTCACATTTCTCTTTTAGACAAAGATTGATGAATAAATTAAAAGAATATCCAGAATTATCTCTCAAAGTAGTTACAGAAGAATACACTTCAAAGACATGTGGTCAATGTGGAAAAATACATCAAAAACTTTATGGAAACAAGACATTTATCTGCCCAAGTTGTTCCTATAAAGCAGATAGAGATTTGAATGCTGCAAGAAATATATTGATCAAATCTTTAAATATGAGTCAATACCTTTATGGTGTTGACGTTGAGACCCAACTCCTTTCTACTCCATTTTGAGTAGATTGCAAGACTGGTGGAAATGATCATTTTGGTAACTTTTGCCAGTTTATAAGTGGGTGAGAACTTGAATCATGGTACAAGAGTCTTTATTCAAAAAATATACAAATAAAATTGAAAAAAGAAAATTTATTTTTTTAAAGTTTTTGATATGCTTCTACAGAAACAGGTTCAGGAAATACTATAGCATTTACAACATCTTCAACTACGTCTGAAACACCTTTTGAAATTGCATCTGTTGTTCTTTTTGGGATTCCAAAGAGACTTCTGTAATATGGAAATGAATCTTTTTTATCTTCTAAAATTTCTCTTGCGAGATCCATTGATGAAACCAATCCAACAAAATGTTTTTTTTCATTGAGTACTAAGACATGATGAATTCTTTTTGTTGACATTAATTCTGATACTTTTGCTGCATCATAGTCTTCTTGGCAATATACGAATTTTTTTGACATGATTTTTTGAACTGAATCTTCACCTTTGAATGATAAATAACCTTCAATTACATCTGATTTTGTAACAATTCCAGCAATTACTCTTTTTTCTTCTTTTGAATCTAAAACTAACAGTGATCCAACATGTTTTTCAAGGAGAGTTTTTCCAGCTTGTTGAATAGTGACTTTATCACTGACAAAAATTATTTTTGGAACTTCGACCATAAATGTTTTTACTTTCATGTTGTTGAGTGCGTGTTTTAGTTTCTAAAAATTCGGTTGATCCAATTCGCAGAAAAAGAAATAGTTTTATTGGCCAATAAAATGTCTAAATTTGGATAAAATCTTTCTTTTATGAAAATTGATTTTTGTCAGTTTTTCCTTTGAAAAATTTCAATTTAAATCTCCTTCTGTCCGACCAATAGACATCAACCAAAACATGTCAGAAGTGAAGTGTGAGACTTGTAATGAAATTATTTCAATTCAGTTCTACAAAATAAATGGAAAACCATACCATCAATTCTGTTTAATGTGCAGTGTATGTCAAAAATTGCTGAACATAAACAATTTTTATCAAGATTCAAACGGGAAAATTTGTTGTCAAGTTCACAGAAACATTTTCATCACCAAAATACCAAAAAAACAAACAGAATATAGTCTATCCGATGTACAATTTGATAAATTCACAATTTCATTAATTTATGATTTTGTTGTAGATTTTAGAGACATTATGAAATTTGAAACATTATCTAAGAATTTTCTTGAAGCTTCAGAAGAAATGTCTTCTTACTGGGAAGGTTTATCAAAAAAAAGATGGAAAGTACATAAAGATTATCAACCTGAAAAAAATTGGAGAAATTTTTTCATTGAAAAAGTGAAACTTGAATGTTATCATCGAAGAAAATTGATCCAAAATAGTTCAAAACAATGTCATGTCATCTGGGAGAATTTAGAGCCAACTATTGATCATATGATAAGAGTTTGTGATATCTGTAAAACAGAAATAACAGCAATTCAAACAAAAAATGATATAACACCAGAATCAACTGATTTTGTTTGCTTTGAAAATGGTTTTAATATTGAAGCATAGGCATTTCCATGCTTGTACCACTACAAAAAGAAAAAATAAAAAACTTTTAAAATACTGATTGAAAAAATGGTCGCAAAAGGAAATATCACAATTTTTTTGATTGATTTTTTTTTGAGTATTATTTTTTTTCAAATTTTGTCTTGTTTCAATTGGTCCAATTTTTCAACATGAGCGGAGCAACTATAAAAGATGAATTGAGGAAAGCTGTTCAAGACTTATCAGTGAGAGGTTTACTCAATTCAACAAAATTGTATTAAAAAATTAAAAACTAAAAGACTAGTCTTTCTGAATTGATAATAAGTCTAAAACCAATAAAACAACAAGAAGAAAAAAAAGAAAAACAAGAAATCATTGATTTAGAAATAGAAGATTATTTTAATTATGGAAAGAGTCTATTTGACATGAAAGAATACCAAAGATGTCATTTTTATTTACAAAAAATTCAAATAAAAAAAACAACAAATCAAACCAACAAATGTATTTTTTTGAAATTATATTCAAAATATTTATACGGAGAAAAAAGAAGAGAAGAGGAAGAAAATGAGTCATCAGAAAAACATGAAGAAATGAACAAAGAAATTAAATCAGTTTATGAAGAATTAAATTCTCTGAAAAATAATTTAGATCCATTTTTGAAATATTTATTTGGTATTGTCTTAAAAAAAATGAAAAGAGAAAATGAATCTTTACAATATTTTATACAATCTGTTAAAGAATATCCATTATTATGGTGTTCTTGGATTGAAATTATTCAAATTTGCGAAAACAAAGAAAAAGTAAAAAGAAAAGAAAAAGAAATTAACTTTTAGATTGAAATAATTCAAAATGAAATTAAATACGATCATTGGATAAAGATTCTCTTTTTAGGTTGCGTAAAACTTGAATGTCATGATTCAGAAGAAGCACTTGAGCACTTTTTAGTGTTGGAGAAAATATTTCCAGATTCAACATTTATTACAAATCAAATTGCTTTAGGATATTACTCACAAACAGATTTTGATGAAAGTGAATTATATTTTCAACAATCAAGATATAAAGATCCTTATTCGTTGGATTCATTGGACGTTTATAGTAATATTTTATTTGTAAAAGATAATACAAAAGAATTGAGTATATTAGCACATGAATCTGTATTGATTGAAAAATTTAAACCTGAAACTTGTTGTATTTTAGGTAATTACTATTCCAGAAGAAGAAATCATATGAAATCTATCACATACTTCAAAAGAGCAATTCAATTAGATCCAAAATGTCTCAGTGCTTGGACTTTAATGTAAGAAAAAATTAGTCAAAATTTTTATTTTTTAATAAAAAGGGGTCATGAATATATTGAAATCAAAAATACAACAGAAGCGAGTAAACTAAACATTTTGAAAATTAAATTTATTAAACATTAGTTAATGCATACAAAAGTGCTTTAAAAATTAATACAAAAGATTATAGAGCTTGGTATGGTTTAGGTCAAGCCTATGAATTATTACAAATGAATTTATACGCTTTATATTATTACAATAAAGGTAAAATAAAAAAAAATAATATTAAAACGACATTTAAAGCAACAAGTTTAAAACCATATGACCCTAGAATGTGGATAGCTTTGGGTAATATTTATGAATCCATTTCCAAATTTGAAGATGCGATAAAATGTTATGAAAGAGCAAAATTAAAAGATACACAAGGTACTGCTTTATTTAAAATGGCTATTTTATATCAAATTATTCATCAACCTGATAAAGCATCTGAATGTTATATTGATATGATTAAAGATGTTGATGAATTTCAAACAAATGAGCAATTTGATGGTTTATTGTATCTTGTTCAATATTTCAAAAACAAAAAGAATTTTGAATCAGCAGAGAAATATTGTCTTCCTTTATTAGATTATGATGTTCCTCAAAGAGAAATCGCAAAATCATTACTTAAGGAAATTAGAAATTTAAAATAATTTATTTTCCTCCTTCAATTAATTTTTGTAAATGTAATGTGAATAAATTACATTTTATTGGCATCTCAACATCGTAAAACTATTTTTTTGTTTTTCAGAAATCAAAAATCGAACTGGATTCTTCATGACATAATCTGCGTATAAATTATAGATATTTTTTAATGTAATTCCTAAACTTGATGCATTTGGGTCAGCAATCAAAAAAAATTTAGTTGCAGTTGGAGCAGTATACTGAAGGTTCATTCTTTTAATTTTTTATTTTTATTTACGCATTGTAATTTAAAAGTATCTGTTTCAATAACTTCAATTCCTAGACTTTTTATCTCAGGAGCAACCTCAAAATATTAAAATTTAAAAAAATAACAAACTTGACCCCCAATTGCATTCAAACCATGAAATGTACTTTGAATATTGATTTAGAAATTTTAAATAATTTTATACCTTGCCTAATATTAATTTAGAGATAAAATAAAATTATGATTACTAAAGTTAAACACTTGAATGTAAATATTAATTTAAAAAATGAGTTCAAACTTCATTGGTAGATTTTGGTACATTATAAGGTTCTTTTGTTTGAAAATGCTTCAAAAAAAATGAGATTTTGGTTTGTTTACTTGATGATATACTAAACCACCTGATTTATTTAAAACATATAAGCTGTAAATATTGTTAACCATTGTGAATAAAACTGATTTGATTGGTGAAACCAAATTGAATTTAAAAAACAAACTGACTGATGAGCGAAGAAAAAAAATTTTCAAGTTTTAATTTTTTTAATTTTCTTATGTTTTAGATTACGATTGGGGTAATAACAAAATAAATAAAGACGAAAAGAAAATAAAAAAAGAAAAAAAAGAAGGTCTTTTTTGGCCAACAATTTATTATTCTACTGTAAATAAACCATTAATTACAACTTCTGCTTACTTAACTTTGGGTTTGGTGGGTGCAACTGGTAGGAATTAACAAAAAATTAATTTAACAAAAAAAGTACATTCTGTTGCAACTAATGCTCCTCCTATTGTCACAAAAAGACTTGGAAATGTAGCATTCCTAGGTAAATTATCAATTTTATACTTGGTCACAATTTATTACAAATAAAATCTGAAACTATAAATAAATTTTTCAAACCAATAAAAACAACTCCTTTTTCATCAAAACAACACAACAACACGATTTATGATTAGCACAAAAAAAGAACTTTCAAAATTATATAATGACTCTTTTGAACTATATTTTAAATATGAAGAAGAAGATCCATCTGAAGAAGGTTATGATGACAAATTAAAAGATTTATTAAATAAATTTCTTCGCATTGATGCTTCAGTACAACAAATGAAATTATTTTCTTCAAATGAAGAACTTGAAGATATCAATACAGAAGATATCAAATACATCACAACACCCTATTTTATTGGAAATACCTTACTTAAAATAAAAGGAAAATTTAGAATAAAACAAATTAAAAACTCAATTGTAAGATATTTAAAACATTAAAATTACTGTAGAATTATTTCGAAACATTCATTGAATCATGTAAAAATATGAAAATTATCGAAAAAGGCGATATGGAATATTTTGAAAAAATGAACGGAAAAAAGAAAAACATGTCTGAAGAAAGAACAGAAAAAATTGAAAGATTTAAAAATAAAAAAAAAATAGTTGATCAAGTGAATGCCATTAAAAAAAAAATGAAAGATAATGATGATGAAAATTTAATGGAAGAATTAGAAAGAGAATATTACACTTTATTAACAAACCAATTTATCAAAGAAACAATTGAAAATTTAAAATTCATTAAAGAAGAAAAAGATTTATTAGAATACGCAGAAAAAAATATAACAGAAGAACAAATGCATGATATGAGACAAAAAAAGAATCAAAAATCAAATGACCCAAATGATAAGATATTTCAAATCC
The DNA here is from genome assembly GCA_016618085.1 of Neovahlkampfia damariscottae. Taxonomy (NCBI): domain Eukaryota; phylum Heterolobosea; class Selenaionea; order Neovahlkampfiida; family Neovahlkampfiidae; genus Neovahlkampfia; species Neovahlkampfia damariscottae. The sequence goes on from JABLTG010000087.1 coordinate 5,718, forward strand.
CAATTGATACTAATGTTAAACAAAAAATTATGAGTGAAGTTTTTATGAATAGAAATCCTTATACTGTTTCTTTGGAAGAATTTGCAGAAGAAGAAATGAAAAAATTGAGAATTCAAGGTGAAAAAGAAAAACAACAACAATTTATTGAATCACAAAAAATTCAACCTTCTGATCCAGATGCAGAAACTGATGAAGAAATTTTGAAAAAAAGAGAATGGGATGATTGGAAAGATTGGCATCCAAAAGGAATGGGTAATATGAAAAAATAAATTAATTTTTCATTTTCTAAATCTGTTAAAGATTTGAAAGACCAGATGCATTTTGAAGAATATTCTTTTCTAATTTGGTTTTTTTTTTGGTGATCGAATTCTCCTAATTTAGGTTTATTATTTTTTGTCTGACAAAAAGAAAAAGTCAGGCATAATTGTTATATATATTCTTTTATTTTGACATTTCAATATTTACTATTCTTTCTTGTTTTTGCTTTTTGGAAGAACTAAAAATAGAAGAGATTACTCCTGACCAATCATCTGTCTTTAAGATTCAAATGAGCAACAAGTCCATCAATTCAGGTCAATCTACTCCAGAACAATTTAACCTATCTCTGGATGAAGTCAATGAAGTAGTGTATAAAATACCCACAAAAGAAAACTTGAGAAGTCCAAAAGGAATTAAAAACGCTTTTGACCCTGTGATGTTGTCCATGCTGAGAAAGAATTCGTACGACAAACTGACACAATATGGAAAGGATTTTATAAACTCACCTGATTCACCAAATTTTTTTCCTTCAAAAAAATCTAGTTCTACTCATTCAGGAATAGGAGATAGTTCACCGCCAAAACCACACTCAAATTTTATAAATACTACAAAGAATACAAATATAAATCTTGATACTATTGATAGTTATGGACTAAGTAGGTCTGCTTGTACTTCACCAACAACAAAATCATCTTCTTTGGCTCAGAACGAATCAATGTTATCCAGATCAGAAATAAAAAAAACAAACTCTTTCAATGAAGAAGAAAAGAATGAATTGTTTGAAAATAGATCAAAAAGAGCAATATCTTTCAGCACAAAAACTTCTTTGGCTTTTGAATTTTCCAAGTCACAAAGTCTAGCTCAAATGAAATTGAACTTGATACGTATACAAGTAAGTCAAAAAAAAATTAAAAAAAAAAAGACTATCGATGATGTCAAAGTTTTTGAAAAAGAATTAAAAAAATCAATAAAACCATCAAAAGGACATCCAAATTTTGAATTTTGTAAAAAAACACAAGAAATATTATTTAGACTTTGTCAAAAGATATACAAATCAACAACAAATGAACTAAAAAAAGAATCAAGAAATATAATGAATGAACTTCAAACATTAAATATACAAACTGAAAAAATAGAAGCATTAGATGAATACGTCAGAGAAAGTAGAAAAATGATAAGAAAACTCATTTTCATATTTGCAAGATGTGCAAGATTATTTGAATTTTTAAGACAATCATCAAAAGAATCACCAAGAAAAGAAGAAACAGAAAGTTCAAAAAAAGAAAGTTCAAAAAAATTCTCAATTAGAAATATTTTAAGTAAAGTAGGTCTTGGTGAGAATAAATCACAATCAGAACTTTCAGGATCACCATCAAAAGTTGAATCTCCAAATCCACTTGGTGATGCTGTTGAAGTAAAAAAAAAAAAAAAACTAAAACAACTTAAAGTTGGTTTGTAGAATATGTGAAGAAAAAATAGACTCAAAAGAATTGGAAGAACATTCAAGTGTATGTGCATTGAGACAAAAATTAGAAGCAAAATCATCTATTTGTGATGATAGATTTAAAAAATTATCAAATTCTATAAAAAAAAAGAAAAAAGATTCTTTGAAGAATTTAGGAACATACGAAACAACTTTATTAAATATACTTGAAAAATTTTCCAGAAATAGCTCTGTATTACCATATGATGAAGGTAAAAAAAAATAACAAAAAAATATCTTATTATTGAAACTAGAAACTGTTGATGATTTGAATTTATTGATATCTGATTTAAAAGATTTAGCAGATGGTATTGATAGAAGTCAATTGAATTCAACATTAAATTTATATTTAAAAAAAATTGAAGAATTGTTAAATCAAAAACTATATATAACTCAAGAAAGATTAAAAGTAGGTGGATTTAATTCATCAAATCCATCAACAAAGAAAACAAGACTCAAAATTACAGATTTTGATATTTTAAAACCAATAAGTCGAGGAGCATTTGGAAGAGTATTCTTGGCAAAAAAGAAAAAAACACAAGATATTTTTGCAATCAAAGTTTTAAAAAAAGATGAACTTTATAAAAAAAAACAATATGATAGAATTATGGCAGAAAGAAATATAATGGCAATGACTGCAAATAATGATTTTGTTGTTAAAATGTATTATTCATTTCAAGGAAAAGAATATCTTTATATTGTTATGGAATATTTAAATGGTGGAGGTTTGATAATTATAAAATGATTAATTTTTAAGATTTATTTTCTTTATTAAAAACTGTTGGTTATTTTCAAGTTGATTTAGTTAGACAATATTCTTCTGAGATTTTAATGGCATTGGAATATCTTCATAGTAAAAAAATAGTTCATCGTGATTTAAAACCTGATAATATTTTAATTGGATCTGATGGACATATTAAATTAACAGATTTTGGATTATCTGAAATTGGATTATATCAAAATGATTGGTTATTATCAGATGAACAAAATCCAAAAATGAATTTAGATGAAGAAAATGATGAAGTTTTTGGAACACCTGATTATTTAGCACCTGAATTATTATTAGGTACAGAACATTCTTATGAAGTTGATCTTTGGGCATTTGGTGTCATTTTATTTGAATTATTAACAGGTTGTCCACCTTGTAAGACTATTATTTAAAATTTATTTTCTTTTTTTTTTTAGTTAATGATGAAACACCGGAAGATATTTTTGATAATATTTTATCATTAGATATTCCTTGGCCAGAAGAAGGTTTATTACCTTTAGATGCAATTGATTTAATTGAAGGATTATTATGCATTGATCCAAAAGAGAGATATACAATTGATCAAATTAAAGATCATCCTTTTTATAGAAATGTAAATTGGAAGAATTTATTTACAGAAAAATCATTGTATGTTCCAAAATTATCAGAAGATGATACAAGTAATTTTGATGCAAGAAAAGAATTATATCCAGTTGTGGATGATGAGAAATTACAAATTTCAAAAGATGTTATTCCATCAACTACAACTAGTCCAGTTGGTTCTTTTAATTTTTGTGGAATTGATAATTTAGTTGAAATGAATAAAATTCAAATTCAAAAATTACAATTTGAGTAAAAATAAAATTTTGTAAATGCTTGATTTTTTTGGTTATTTTATTGGTCAAATTTTTTTTTTGTTGTTTGAAGAACGTTGAGGTAGTAGGTGGTATTCTTTTCTGTAAAATGGTAACAATAACTAAAAAAGCTGTTATGGCACATGGTACAATTTTATTTTATTAATATTTTTGTAACAAGCCATTCTTATGTTATTTTTATATATATTTTTTCACACAATTTTACTTTATAATAGAGCTAATCAACCCACAAATATTCCATTGGAAAAATCAAATATCAAAGAACTAAAAAAATTAAATCATCCGATTGATCTGGGTAACGTTGAATTTTATGAACCTCCAAAAATGGAGACATGTCGTAACAGTGGAGTTGCAAGGAATTTTGATAAAGGTTTGAAAAAAATAATTAAAAAAAAGATCCTGGTTTTCATAAAAAAAAAATTAATTTTAAATTTCAGTAATCATAAGTGTCCCACCTTACAGTAAAAAAAAAAAAAAAAATATTAAAAATGTTTAAAGATGATTTTGGTTTTTTGAACATTATACCAGCTTGGAAAGATTCAGTTCAGTTGAAATATTGTGATGTCAATTGTGTTTATACTAAAGCATGGAATAAAAATACAAGATATAGTGCAGATGCTTTTCTATCTTATTATACAAAAAGAGTACAAGAGAAAATGTGTCCTCATCAAAAAAAAGTATTATATTTCATGGAGAATTGGAAAGTATTAAAATCTCATTTTTCAAAATTTGATGTAATTGCATCAACACATCCATCATCTGATGTTTATACAAATTATTTTTGGTATGGAGGACCTTTTAGATTATTGAAATTACCAAGAAAAAAAATAAGGAAAAGTATTGCCGCTGCTTATATATCAAATTGTAAAGTTGTTTCTTCAAGAAGAATGGAAATTATAGATGAATTAAGAAAATATGGAGTTACAATTGATTCTTATGGTTCTTGTGGATCAAATTCATATGAACCAAGTGGTTTAAGTAATATTCCTAGAAATCAAAGGAAAATTGAAAATATTGCTTATTATAAATTTTATTTAGCTTTTGAAAATAGTAAAGATCCTGGTTATATTACAGGTAAAAAAAGACTTTATTTTTATTTTATCCAATAGAAAAATATTGGGAAGCATTAACTGCAGGAACAGTACCTGTTTATTTAGGAGCTCCTGATGTTAAATTATATGCTCCATCACCAAACTCAATGTTGGTTGTTGATGATTTTAAGTCAATTAAAGAATTAGCTGAGAGAATGATTTACTTAGCAAATAATGAACATGAGTAATTTCAATTTTATTTGACATTCTTTTTAAAGGTATAATAAAATGTTGGAATGGAAAAAAACAGGTCCACAAGATTCCTTTTTAGCAATTACAGACTATCAAGCTTATGATATTTGGTGTAAAATTTGTCACAAAGTTGCAGATCGTTATCAAATACCAACTCATTCAAAAGCAATGTTAGTCAGAGAAATGAATACATTTAGATATAGACCAATTTATTTGATTAAATACACATATGAAGAATTAGTTTTAGCAATTCAACTTGTATATAAAGGATACACACCAAGATGGTCTCATCTTAGATCAGGACATGTAAGATAGATTTTTTTTTTATTTTGACATTTCACTTTAGGATGATAAAGGTTTTCAATTTTTTTAATTTCTAATGATTATTAGATCGACCTCTAAGAGTTTATAGAATATTTAATTCTGATTTGAAATATGATCAAGCAATAGCAGGTAATTGAATTTTTTTTGATTGAAAATTGATATTTTTAGGTGATGCAATTGATAGAGATGAAAAGGTTGCAAAATTGAAACCTGGAACTAGATTAGATGTTATCTTTTTATAAATTATTTTTTTTTATTATACCACCCCCAAGACATCTTTCACCTTTATAAAAAACTGCAATTTGACCTTCTGTTATTGCACGAATTGGTGTGTGTAATTTTATTCTTGTTTTAGATAAAAATTCACATTGAGTAGCTTCTGTTTGATTATATCTTGTTTTTACGGTTATGATATCATTTGGTTCAATAATTTCCGATGTTCCATTTTCATTGATCCAATGAATACCAGGTTCTTCAATTTCAAATTCATTAGAATATAAATTTGGATGATCAGTACCAGGGCATATATAAACTTCATTCCTTTTTACTTTAAAACTAAGAGTTTCTTTTACTTTTCGATATTCTTTCCATAAACAAAATATTTCTCAGGTAATCCGGAAATTTTAGCTCTTTGTCCGATTGTATAAAATTGATATCCATCATGTTCACCTAATACTTTCCCATTATATACAAAATTTCCTTTATTGTTTGGTAGAAATTCTCCTAAAAATGATTTGAAATTTCTCTTTCCAATGAAACATAATCCTTAATCAAATGATGAATTAAAAAAAGTATTACCAACAGAATCTCTCTTTTCAGAAATCATATCTAATGATTCATTCCTTGCTATTTCTCTAACTTTTGATTTCATCAAATGTCCAATCGGAAATATTGATTTTTCTAATTTTTTTCCATTGATCAAAGATAGAAAGTAACTTTGATCTTTTGTGAAATCTTTTCCTTTCAAAAGATGAAATTTATCATTTTGAACATAATGCCCAGTGGCAATTGCCTCTCCTTCAAATTTTTTTAATGCTTCTTCATAAAAATTTCCGAATTTTATGTATCTATTACAATAGACATCTGGATTTCCCTGAAAAAATTTTTTTAGAAAAATTTTAGAAATTAACAGTTCTTCCCATTGAATATTCATCAATAAGAGGGACAAAAACATCATTCCAATATTCCTTAATAAATTCAATTTTATGATGTTCAATTTTGATTTTTTCACAAACTTTTTTGACATCAATCCAATCTTTTTCAGCCATACATTCACTATTACCACCTATATTAAAATGATTTTAATATTTTTGTTGATTTTACTTTCATCATTTTCATCCCAATTTTTCATGAATAAACCGACAACTTCATAACCTTGTTTTTTTAAAAGTAGAGCTGAAACACTACTATCAACACCACCTATAGTTTAAATTATTTATGTTTTACCTGACATTCCAACAATTACTCTCTTTGTATTCCTCAATAACATTTTAAAATTGATTGTTTTGGCCAATAAAAATTTTTATTTAATTTTCTCTTCTGTCGTCTTCTTTTCGATAAAAATCTAAATCTTTTGTTATACAAATTTTATATTTTTCCATTATTTCCGAACAACCGTACAAACCATTCTTTTTTGCCACACATTGTTGTAATTTATTTTCTAATTTTTCACAATCACTTGAATATTTCATAGGTCTCAAATTTGAACCTTTTCTCTCTTCTGGATAATCATCTTTATCAAATTCTTCAACTTTTTTTTTTTTGAAAAAATCCAAAATACCCATAATTGATGTCGTAAAGAAGTTTCAAATCTGAATATTTTTCAACCAATTACATTCAATCATGGTTCAAGGTGTTGAAAAAAAGAAGAAAAAACCAAGACACAAAAAAAAGAAAATTGAAAAAAGAGTACTTGAAAAACCTCAAGATTCCAATATAGAATTTGAATATGTAGGTGCTGCTCTTCCAATTTCAGAAACTGATCCAAACTTTCATGAATTTCAAAATATTTTTCAACGGTTCATGAAACCAGAAGAATTATTAAAAGAAAAAGATACTGAGGAAGATGAAGAATTTGATGAAGAAGATGAAAATTTTTATCAAAAATATGAAGAATCTAAAGAAGAAAAGGAAGTCAAACTTTCAAAAAAAAAATTAAAATTAATGAAACAATTTTCCGTTGCTCAATTAAAATCTATGGTTGAAAAACCAGAAGTAGTTGAAGTACACGATGTAACAGCAAAAGATCCAAAATTTTTAATTTTTTTAAAATCTTACAGAGGAACTTTACCAGTTCCACGTCATTGGGCACAAAGAAAAAAATATCTTAAAGGAAAAATTGGAGTTGAAAAAAAACCATTTCAATTACCAGATTATATAGAAGCAACAGGAATAGCAGAGATTAGAGATAACAAAAAAAAAAAATCTTTAAAAATTCAAGCCAGAGAAAGAATGAATCCAAAATTAGGTAAACTTGATATTGATTATCAAATCTTACATGATGCTTTTTTCAAACATCAAAAAAAATCAAAACTTACAAACTTTGGAGAATTATATTATGAAGGTCGTGAATATGAAATTAAATTGAAACATTTACAACCTGGAAAATTGACTGATCGTTTAAAGAAAGCTTTGGGTATGCCAGTTTCAGAATCAGATGTACCACCACCTTGGTTAATCAATATGCAACAATATGGTCCACCTCCTTCTTATCCAAATTTAAAAATACCTGGTTTAAATGCTCCAATACCAGAAGGTGCTCAATGGGGATATCAACCTGGTGGATGGGGTAGAGCTCCTGTAAATCAAGATGGTATTCCATTATATGGTGATGTATTCAGAAATAAATTAATTGAAACGGAAATTGAAAAAGAAAATATTGATACAACTTTATGGGGTCAAATGGAAGAACCTGTTTATTTAGATGTACCATTAAATAGAGAAGAAGAGGAAGAAGAAGAAATTGAAGATATGGAAGAAGAAGAAGAAGAAGAAGAAATATTAATGGAACCTACTTTACCTCCTTTACCAAAATCAAAACCACCAATAGGATCAAAATCATCAACAAGTACATTTATTGATATGCCAACAGAAGAATTAGATTTAAGAAAATAAAATTATTTTTTTTCAATTTTCAATTTTGGAATTAATTCCATTACTTTTTTGGTATCTTCTGGATTTGGATTTATTTTTGTTTTTGGTGTTGCTTTTCCAATGATTATATTTTTTTTTTTTTTGCTTTCCGTTTTTGTTCCAATCATTACTGGATTTTCGATTCCATTTGTTCCTTTTGTGTATAATACTTGTTTTGGGTCAAATAAAATATCTAAATTGTTTTTTTTAATTATTATTTTCTTACGATTAAAACAAAAATCTGATGATAATAATCTCTTTTCATTACAATTTGAATAATCACAAAGAGATACTCCAGCAGAATCTATTTTTGGTACTCTAATACATTGAGTTGAATATGAAACAGTATCTTCATTCATTTGAATTGGTTCATACTTTTTTATATCAAAATCTACTTTAAAAGTACCATCAGGTACATTCAATGAACTATTTATAAATTTCTCTTTTTGTTTTATGAAATCTAAATATTTGTTTTGTAAATTGAATTTTATATTCTTATATTGATTATAATAAATTCTTAATAAATTTTCAATTCGTTCTTTTCTCATTTCTAAAAATTCTTCTTCTGATAAATTTTCTACTTTTTTAAATTTATGTAAATAAGGAGTAGATTCAATATATTCTTCATCACTTGATGGTACATCTGATTCTGTATCACTATCATGTAAATATCTTCTTCTTCTTTTTCCAACTTCATTCTCTTCATTATCGGTATCAGAATCTGAATTTTCCTCTTTTTTTTGTCTTTTATTACTTGATGTTCCATTTGTACCATCATCGTTTTTTCTCTTTTTTTTTTGTGTTCCTGTATTCTTTGGTATTATACCTAACATTTGTTTATGAGAATTACAATAACGAATATCTTCTTGATTTAAATTTACTGGGTTTGTACATCTTTTTTTTGATTGTTTTGATATAAAATCACATTGTTTAAATGGTGCATCAATATCTTTATTTTTTTCAATTTCTATTTTTTTTTTACCTTGTAGTATGTGTTTCACACAAAATTCATATCCTTTCATTGGTCTTTGTGTACAATTTGAAACTCCAAATGAACTTTTAAAGTTAAATTTTAATTAATTTTTACCAAAATTTCTTTCCATCTGGAGCTGTATGCTCTTTCTTTGGTACTACTGGAATATCTCCTCTGTCAACTAATCCAAGTGTTGGATGTTTAAATTTTTTTGTTTTATCATAATCTTCTTCCTTTGTCTCTTTTGGTTTTTCTGTTTCAGTTTGTGGTTCTTCCTTTGTTTCTTTTTTTGTTTCTTCGTTATTTGTCTCACTCATTACTTGATTTGTTGAATTGGATTGATTGGATGAAAAATTCTTAATTTTTTTTTGTTTTTTCTTTGTTTTTACATAATTTTTCTATTGAAAATCAGTTTTTTTGGGAATTATCAAGAACCAATAAAACAGACTCAATTCTCATTGACAAATCAAATCGCTCAAAAAAAAAAAACAAAACATGGACGAATCTCAAGCAGCTTTTATGCAAGCATGGAAAAAATTAGATGCTGATGATGGTATAATATAATAAATTGATTTTTAAATTTTAAAGAACGTGAATTAATTGAAATGGAAAAATTACTTGCGAACTTTGACAAATTCGCAAAAATAGAAAAAAAAGAAACAACAGAAGATAAAAAAGCATCATTTCTTGAATTAGATTCTTTTAAAGTAACTTTATTTTCTTTAAATAACAAAAACAGGGAACAGTTATAAACTTTCCATTAACTGGAGAAGACTGTCAAAACATCATTGATGCTGTTAGTTCAGGTGAAAAAATACATTATAAATTTGTTTTACATATCCTATTGTCATGTGTTATTTTATTCAAAAAAGAATCAGATTCACATGTAAAAAAAGTTAATATACCAAAAGATGGAAAACTTGTTGTAGTTGGAGATTTACATGGACAACTTTTAGATTTATTAACTATCATTAAGAAATTTGGTTTACCTTCTGAAAAACAAACTTATATTTTTAACGGTGATTTTGTTGATAGAGGTGCTCATTGTACTGAAGTTTTGATCATTTTATATTCTTTAAAATTGGCTTTTCCAAGTTATATGTTTATCAATAGAGGAAATCATGAATTTGAAAATTTAAACATTCGTTATGGATTTGAAGATGAAGTTCATAAAAAATATGATCGTCATATCTTTCGTTTAATTCAAGATACTTTTAAACTTTTAACTCTTTATACAATCATTAATGATAAAGTTTTGGGTAAGAAAAAAAAAAAGAAAATTAATTTTTTTAGTTTTACATGGTGGTCTATATCAATATCATGATGTTTCACTTGATGAATTAAAATCATTTAAAGTACCATTGGAGTCAAATAAAGAAAAAAGAAGTCAAACTATTATTGTCCAATCATTATGGTCTGATCCAGATGATGAAGAAGGATATGCACCAAGTGATAGAGGTGTTGGTATTTTATTTGGACATGATGTAACAAGTACATTTTTAAAAAGAAATGATCTTGAACTTGTAATTCGTTCACATGAAATGGTTGATGAAGGATATGAAATGAAACATAATGATCAATTAATTACAGTATTTAGTGCATCATATTATGCAGGATCTGCTTTTAATAAAGGAGCAGTTGTTGTCTTTAATGATAAAACAGGATTAAAACCAGATTTCTTTCAATATTATGCAAGTATTTCAAAAGAATCAAATTTCCAAGAAGAAACATTAAATCAATTAAAAGAAAGAATATTTCATCATCGATCTGAATTATTCAAAGAATTTGCAAAATTAGATCCAGATCATGATTCAATTATAACAGTTGATGATTGGGTAAAAACATTAAAAACAATTATACCTGTTTCAGTTGATTGGAAGATTATTCAACCATATTTAACCGAATCATTTGAAGGACAAATTGATTATGCACAATTTCTTAATAGATTTGTTATTAATGTTGGTAATCAAGTATCAAGTGCATTTGAACATCATATTATTCAAAAAATGTGTGTTAAATTAGTTGAAAATATGGGAAATTTAAAAGAAGCATTTCAATCATTTGATGTAAATGGAGATGGTAGATTAAGTTATTCTGAATTTGTTAACATTTTAAAATTATATGATCTTGGATTATCAGAAGATCAAATGTTAGATTTTACAGCTTCAATGGATGAAGATGAAAATGGTACAATTGAATTTGAAGAATTTGAAAATAGATTCTCAGTTGATTTTAAATTAGAATCAACAGATGAAGGTTTAAGAAAGAAATTACAAGATATTTCAAAAAAATTATTACAAAATATTAAAGAAATTAGTAAAGCATTTGATGAATTTGATGAAAATGGAGATGGAAATATTGATTTTGATGAATTTGTAAAAAGTTTAGAAGGTTTAGGTTTTAAATATGAAACTGAAGATTTAAAATCATTATTTCAAATTATTGATAAAGATCAATCAGGTTCAATTACAATTGATGAATTTCAAAATTCATTTTCAGTTGTTGATGAAAAATCAGATATTTATACTCAAAATATTATTCAAAAAGTTTGTCTTGCAATTTATAAAGGTAGACATAAATTAAAACATCTCTTTAGAGAAATGGATTTAGATGGAAATAATAAAATTGATGTTGATGAATTTACAGTTGGTCTTGATGCTTTAGGTTTAACTTTAGAGAAACCTTTAACTCAACAACAAATTCAAATCATTTTTAATGCAATTGATACTGATGGTTCAGGTGAAATTGATTTTGATGAATTTACAAATGCATTCAAACTTGTTGATTCAGGTTCAAAAAAATAAATCTTTCTTTTACAAAAACTATTTTTTATTCCTGTTTAGCTTCAGTCATAATTCTTTCCATTTCTAGTTCATCATAATTTTCAACACTAACAACTTCTGGAATATAATGCATCATCATATTCTCAATACCACCTTTTAATGTAACTGTGGATGAAGGACAACTTGTACAACTACCTTGAAGTTGTAAGTACAAAATTCCTTCTTTGAATTCTTTAAAAACAACATCACCACCATCATCTTGAACCATAGGTCTAATTCTAGTATCCAATAATTCTTTAATTGCAATAACAACTTCATCGTCTTCTTCATTAATTCTAGTATCTTCTGCTGGTTGAGCATCTTTTGGTAAAATTTCTTTTCCTGAAGAATAGAAATTTGAAATTGAATCATAAATGAAAGGTTTTAATTTTTCCCAGTCAACTATTTAATTATTAGTTATTCATTTTTTCAAACCTTCTTCTGTCTTTGTTACTGTGATAAAATCATCCGAAAAAAAAAGACCTTTTACATTATCAACTCTGAATATTTCCTTGGCTAAAGGTGACTTGTAAGCATCTGAAGGTGATGGAATATCTCTTTTAAAAAAAATAAAATTAATTTTTTTTGCATCATTTTCTTACAAAGTATTGCCTGGTTCAAGAACACTTTTTCCTGCTGGAAAGAACTTTAAACTATTTGGATTTGGTGTTTCTTTTGTGTAAATAAAAAAAAATCTCTTCAAAGATTGAATCGGAGTTCGTAAACGAAAAATTGACTTCATTGGTTAAAAAAAAAAATGAAAAAAAAATAAATAAATTGACTTTAAATTTCAAAAAAAAAATTGAAGTTTATTTTGATGATGAAACTAATTGACCAACAACATTACATGTTGCCGAAACAAATAAACAAACAGGAGCTGTTACATTTGAATAAGCAGTTCCTAAATCTTTTCCGTTCTTTTTAAATCCAATTGTTCCTTTTGTTAAGTCAACATAAACTGTAATAACATCACCTTGTGCATACGTTTGATTCCCATAAGGAATTCCAGAACCAGAATTATGATTTTTCTTTCCATTTGCAACATAACCCCATCCATTAACATTATGTCCTAAATATGTATTTAATGGATAATTTGGTTTTGCAACTCCAATAATCATCATCCAAGAATTTCCTAAAAAAAAAATTAAATTTCTTCTTTACTAATTTTACCTGTTGAAGTCAAAGTTTTAAGTTTAATATGCCATTCATGTTTTCCTTTTTTCAATTCTGTCCCTGAAATACCTGTCCAAGTTGTTGTATTCATGGTGAAAGTTGTTTGCTTGTTTGACCATTTATACAAACCAAATGAAGAATAAGAACCTCTCATTTTATATTTCTTTGGTAATTCATCACCTGTTGCATGTAATTCTAAAGCTTCAATCCATTGTTCTTCTGGAACAACTCCTGTTGGTCTACAACGTTCAAATAAATCTTTTGAGTCAATTAGCGGATAACGAATATATTTCATTATATCTTCTGTTAAAACAGTATTTAAATCATCTAAACCACCATCAAGTTGTGATCTTCCCCATTTTATAATATAATCAAAAAGTGTAATTTCTTCAATGTTTAACTCATCATTTTGAACTATAAATATCATTGTTTGTTTGTCCAACTTTTTAAAATCTTTTGATTTGAAACATTCTTCTGGTTTTTTTGCTAATAACGAAACACAACTTTTAACAAAAATATCATCATAATATTTTTCAGTTCCACTTCTTGCTAATAAAATTAAAGACAAAACTGAGTTGATATTGACCTTTTTCACTATTTAAAAAAGTTATTTCTTTTTTTTTTTTTTATACTCATTTGTCGGAAACATAAATCTTTAAGTTTTGGTAAACCAAACTCATCAGCCAATGGTAAAAGAAGTTTCCAATTTTCATCAGTCAATTTTAAACTACCAGTATACATCCATTTAACAGCTTCAACAACAGTTTGATAACCTTTTTTTTTTTTGTTAATAAACTTTTCTTCTTCTTACTGTGTTCTTCTCCCATGACATACTCTGTTACAGTTGATGATAATTCTTTTAACATTTTTGGGCTTCTCATTTTTAAAATTATTTTATGAGCATAAATAGGAGGAGCATCATTTACAACAAGAGTAATATCACTTGTAACTTCGTCGTTAACTAATTGACCAAAATCTAAACATATTTGAGAAAGGTCTACGAACTCTTTTGGTTTTTTTTGATTTGAAAGTGATACTTCAATGCCTGTTTTTGTATTTTTTTTCTTATCTCTCATCAATCGAAGTTTTTTTGGATTTTTTTAGAAGCGATTGTAATTGGTCAAAAAAAAAATTATTTTTATTTTTAAATTTTTTCATTCACTCAACTCTGTTTTTCCCATGAAAGATTGTAATACTTTTGGAATTTCAACTTTCAAAATCCCATTTTCTAAAAATTGATTATTCTCTAAAATCGCAATCATGATTCTTGGAATTGCCAATGCTGCAAAGTTAATTAATGTTTGTTAAATACCTGTTCCATTCTGTTTGTTTTTTTTTGTCAATTTTTTTTTTTCTTACCAATGTATGAACATAATAATTTTTTTTATCATCATTTTTGTATCTTGTAAAAAATCTTCTTGATTGAAAATCTAAACAATTAGATGTGCTTGATATTTCCCCGAAATCTCCCTTTCCTGTGAAATAAGCTTCAATATCAATTTTTCTATAAGCCGGATTTCCAAGGTCAATTGCAGGCATCTGTATTTAGAGATTTTTAAAAATGTTGTGTTTACCTCTAATACTCTTTAAAATATTTCAGTATTGAAAAAATTACCTGAATGGTATTCCTAATGTATTGTATAATTCCTTTTGAATTTCAATCAATTTTTCAAACTCTTTTTCTGAATCTTCTGGCGTAGAAAAAACGAACATTTCGACTTTTTTAAATTGATGAACCCTATATAATCCTCTCTTAAAACTTTAATTTTTTAAATAAATTATACACTACAGAAAAAGTTAAAAATAAAAAGTTATTTTACTCATGAGATCCTATGTCATGATTTTAATATTTTTTTCAAATACCTCCTGAACCAGCTTCCTTTCTAAAACAATTTGAAACTCCACCCAATTTTAATGGCAAATCAAATTTCTTTAAGATTTTATTTGAGTATAATGCAGCCAATGATATTTCAGATGTACCAATCAATGACAAATCACTATTTAAATCAATAAAAAATGAGATTACGAATTTTCAATTGAATATATTTGAGAATGAGCACCTAATACACATTTTTAAAATTAAAATCAATTCATACCTCTTGGTTGAAATCCACAACTTTCTATCATTTTATTCTTTATTAATTCTGGTGTTGAAAAACAATCAAAGTTCTTTTTTCTTAAAAATTGAAGAGTGTATTGAATCAATGCCATTTCTAAAAAAATAGCATCATTTTTTAAATAATAAGATTTTGGATGTGAAGTAGTACTTCCACTTTCAAAATCAATTAAATTTAAACGGGTTGAAATATCATAGTGATTCAATTTATTTTTTTTAACTTTAACTAAATCTTGTTGTTTTTCTTTTTCTTTTTCTTCTTCAATCAAG
Source organism: Neovahlkampfia damariscottae (assembly GCA_016618085.1). Classification (NCBI taxonomy): domain Eukaryota; phylum Heterolobosea; class Selenaionea; order Neovahlkampfiida; family Neovahlkampfiidae; genus Neovahlkampfia; species Neovahlkampfia damariscottae. Next base: position 21,175 of record JABLTG010000087.1, read on the forward strand.
AAGTTTGAATATAAAAATTTTTGTTCTGATAAAGGTGTTTCTTTTGAGCATAAATTCGGTATTTTTGAAAAATTATGAATCAATTCTGTTGATAAATTTTCATTTTCTTTTTCTAAATTTGAAATTTCTTCTTTTATTTCTTTTACTCTTTTTATTAAATCCTCATTTCTTTCTTTTTTCATTTGCTTTGAAATTTCATTTCTTTCTTTTTGTAAATGTTCTATTTTGAGTTTTAAATTTGATTCTTTATGATATAAATCAATTGAATTTTGAAGATTAATCTCATGTGAGTCTAAATTTCTTATTTTTATTGAATTTTCATATTCTTCTTTTTTTGCAGTAATTCCTTTGAAATCGAATCTTGGTTTTATTTCATTGAAATTAAATCTTTTAAGATTAAATTTGAAAATTTTGTTGCTCTTCATTCAAAAAATTGAATGACCAATCAAAACTAACAACCAATAAAAATCATTCCTCCCTTTTAGCCAATAAAATAGCGTAGACGTAAAAAACAAAAAACGGTTAAAAACAATGTCTGGAAAAGCAAAAAAAGTAGGAAAATATGAACTCTGTGAAACAATTGGTAGAGGTACATTTTCCAAGTAAGAAAACAAAAAAAAATGACCATCAAATTAAAGAGTCAAAAGAGGAATTAATACAGAAACCGGAGAAGTTGTAGGTAAAACAAAACACTTTTTTATTAAAATCCCAATAGCTATTAAAATCATAAATATTACAAGTTTACAAAAAGAAGGAATGGAAAAACAAATGAAAAGAGAAATTTCAGTTTTGAAATCAATTCAACATGAAAACGTTGTTACAATGATTGAAGTTTTAAAATCTTCAAATCACTTTTATATTGTCATGGAACTTATCACAGGAGGTGAATTATTTGACAAAATTGTTTCAGTTAAAAAATTTGATGAAAAAGTTGCAAGAAGATACTTTCAACAATTAATTGATGGATTATCATACTGTCATAAAAAAGTAAAATTAAAATAATTAAAAAAAAACAAGGGAATTGCTCATCGTGATTTGAAACCTGAAAATCTTCTTTTAGGAAAAAATGACACTTTAAAAATTTCAGATTTTGGACTTTCTGGATTAGCAGGAGATAATAAAATGTTAAGCACAATTTGTGGAACACCTCATTATGTCGCTCCTGAAGTTTTATCAGGTTCTTATGATGGAATATCAGCAGATGTTTGGTCTTTAGGAATTATTCTTTTTGTAATGTTATCAGGTTGTCATCCATTTGATGGTGATTCAGTTGCTGAATTATTCAACAGAATTGAAAATTTAGAATTCAAATATCCAAATTATTTTACAAAAGGTGCAAGAGCATTATTAGATAAAATTATAGTAGTTGATCCAAAAAAGAGAGCTACTATGGAAGATATTAAAAACGATCCTTGGTTCAAAAAAGGTTACAAAGGAGATACAGGTAAAGAAAAAAAAAAAAAAAATTAACATCTTCTTTTTAACAAGGTGCTAGAAAATCAATTAAATTAAATGTTGATGATTTAAATACTATTGAAGAAGCAAGTGTTGAATTTGAAAAGGAAAATATGAGAAATGTTCGTCTTTCAATTAGAATGCAACATTCAGAACCGTAAAACAATTTTTAATATTTAATGTTTTAGATTGAATGCTTTTGAAATTATTACTCAAATTGCTATGAAAGGTAGAATGAATCCATTGGCAAATAAAGGAAAATCAAAAACCAGTGCGCCAAGTGTTTCTTATAATTTTGCATATCAAGGTTTAGCTGATGAAATTTATGAAGAAATGATTTCATTTTTACAATCAGCAAAATGTGAAACAAAAACAAAAGATACTTCATATTGGGTCAAATGTCGTCTCAAAGTAAGTTTAGTACTTCTAATTTTTCAAAAAAAAATAGGGTATCAATGATGTTGAATTCTCAACTCATGTTTCTCCAATCAACAACTTTTTATCAATTTGTGAATTTGTAAAAATTAGAGGAAATACTCTTAAATTTCAAGAACTTTTTAGATCCACAAAACAAAAATATGCAATTAAAACAGAAGATATTGTTGATAATACAGATGAAACTAATAAAAAAGAAGTTATTATGCAAAAAACAGAATCTGAAGAAAAAATTGAAGAAAAAATTGAAGAAAAAAAGGAAGAAACAAAAGAAGAAGTCAAAGAAGAGGCACCAAAAGAAGAAATCAAAGAAGAAGAAAAACTTGAACAAGATTAAGTATAAAATTTTTTGTACAGCAATAACAATAAAATCATTTTTATATTAAAAAAAACGACGTGGTATTTTAAATTCGATTTGTTATTTTTTTATCCAATCATCAAGTAACAACAAACCTTTTTTTCTAAGTTACGAGATGTTGATGTTTAATATTATAACTTATGTATCTCTTTATATTGGTTTAGCTTTTTGTGCTTTATGTTTAGCCACTGGACTTTATTATTTAGCTGAACTTGCAGAAGAATATACAGTCTTCACCAGAAAAATACTAAGATACATTTTGTGGGTAAAAAAAAGAAAAAATAATTTTATAAATTAGATTGTTGTGACATTACATGTATTACTTTTAGTATTTGATTCATTTCCATTATTCACAACACTTTTTGGTATTTTTTCTCATTTTGTTTATTTTCAATTTTTAAAAAATTTTCCAAATGTAAATATGAATTCAATTCCATTTATTGGAAGTATAAGTAAGATATATTCATTTAAAAAAGATGAGTTTGTTTTATGGCATCACATTTCTTTTGGTATCAACATTTTATTGATTATCATACACCAGATTATGATTTCTATCAATTATTAGGTTTTTTTTTTAGTCTTGTTTGGCTTACACCAGGTGGATTTTTTATAACATTATCAATGAATGATTTACAATTACCAGGTGTCGGAACTATTGACGAAAGTGGTTCTGACGTTTTAAAAAAAAAGAAAAATATATTTTCAACAATGGTTGAATATTTTAGAGGAAAAGAAGAAGATAGATATTTTAAAACTCAAAATAAACATGATTTATAATTCATCTTTTGTTTCTGTTGTATCTTTTGAATTTTCATCTAGAATTTGTTCTCCACCAATTAAACCAAATACTCTTTGAGCAAATTCAGCTGAATTCTTAACTGGATAACCAGATCTAAGACAAGCAGTTTCATACAATAACTTTGCCATATTCAATGCAGTCACATCTTTTTCATTGGTTGAAATTCTTTGATTCAAATCAATGATTACTTTATGTGTTGGATTGATTTCAAGAATTCTATTTGCTTGTTCTGGCATTTCTCTATCTGGATCATCTCTCATTGTTTGAGCTCTCATAATTCTTTCCATATTTGCACTATATCCATATTTTGGTGCAATCAAAACCAAAGGTGATGAAACTAAACGATTGGAGACTTCTGCTTTCATTAAAATATTTGGATATAAGTTTTTAAAGAATCTAGTTAATGGTTCAAATGTTGCTTTATCAGCTTCAAATTGTTTCTTTTTTTCTTCTTCATCACCAAATTCTAAACCTTCTCTTGAAATGGATTGAAGTTGTTTTTTTTCATAATCAGGAATGTGAGGGAGAATATATTCATCAATTGGATCAACTAAATATAAAACTTCAAATCCTCTTTTTTCAATTTCTTCAAGAAATGGTGATTTTTTAGCATCTTCAATAGATTCACCAGTGATATAATAAATATTTTTTTGATTTGGTTTCATTCTTTCAACGTATTGTTTTAATGAAATTAATTTCTTTTCTGATTTGTTTGTATGAAATCTTAATAATTCAATTAATGTTTTTCTATTTTTTAAATCATCTAATATTCCAAGTCTAATATTTTTTCCATATTCTTTCCAGAATTGTGTATACATTAATTTTGGTTTTTCAATTTTTTCTTTATCATCTGATGTAGTTTCTTTCAATTTTTTCTCATATTCTTCAATTTCTTCATCTTCATCTTCTGCTAATCTTTTAAACATATTGATTGTTTTTGTTATAACTCTTCTCTTGATAACATTCATAGCATTTGTTTTTTGTAAATCTTGTCTTGAAATATGTAATGGTAAATCTTCAGAATCAACTAAACCTTTGATAAAATTCAAATATCTAGGCATGAAATCTTTAATTGAATCTGTGATAAAAACTCTTTTTACATATAATTTGATATTTTGCATTTCTTGTGTAAAATCTAATCCAGAATATGGCTTTTTACCAGGTACGAAAATTAAAGATTTGAAACCAACTGTACCTTCTGATGTAAAATGAATATGAGTCATAGCATCAGAATATTCTCTTGAAAATGCTTTAAAGAATCTATTATATTCATCTTTTGTGATAGTTTTTGGATCTCTTGTCCAAATTGGTTTATTTTCATTTAATACTTCCCATTCTTTTGATTTGACTTCTACTTTCTTTGTTTTCTTTTCTTTTTTTTCTTCTTCAACTTTTACGTCATCTTCTTTTTTTTCGTTTGTTTTTTCATCTTTTTCTTCTTTTTTTTCTTCTTCTTCTTCAACTGGAACTTCTTTTGTTTCAGTTTTTGTTGTTAATAAGTAAATTGGAAAATGTGTAAATTCTGAATATCTTTCAACCAATGATTTTAATTTGTCTTCTTTTAAGTATTCTGCACCTACATCTTTTTTCAAATGTAAAATAAGTTCTGTTCCTCTTCCAAGTGTATTTCCTCTTGGATCTTTTACAATTGTAAAACTGTTATCAGCTTCAGAGGTCCAAATGTGTTGATCAGGATCATCGTTGTTTTTACTGATCACTGTAATTCTATCTGATACCATAAAACCAGAATAAAAACCAACACCAAATTGTCCAATAAGTGAATAATCACTTGTTTGTTTCAATCTAAAATAAGTTAGTTGTTTTTGGTTTTACTTTTCAATGAATGATTTTGTTCCTGATTTCGCGATAGTACCTAAATTTGTTGCCAAATCTTTTGCTGTCATACCAACTCCTGAGTCTCTAATTGAAATTGTTCCTGCTTCTTCGTCAGCTGAAATTCTAATTTCTAATTTTTCGTTTGTTGAAAGAGCTTTTGAATCAGTCAATGAAATGAAACGAATTTTATCCAAAGCCTATTCAAAATAAGTTAACCATTTGTTTTTTTTTACATCAGAAGCATTGGAAATCAACTCACGTAAAAAGATTTCTTTTTCAGTGTACAAAGAATGAATAATGATTCCAAGTAATTGATTAATTTCAGCTTGAAAAGTGAATTTTTGACCTTTTTCTGTTGCTGTTTTGATCAAGTTTGAGTCGTCTGTTGTTGAATCTGTTGGAGATCCTTTTTCAGTTTTGATATTTGTTTCAACTGTCTCTTCTGAGAGTACACATGTAAATAAAATTAATACAATGAATAACAATAAAAATTTTCTCATTGTTCCGCAATGCTTTAGTTCAAAAAAAAAAAACACCTGGCAGAATATGATTGGAGGAGAATAAATATTTTTTTCTCAATTCCTCTCATTGGTTTTTTCTTCTCCTTCGGAATTAGAGAATCTTGAATGTTTGATTGAATTGGAAGAAATACAATTGAAATTGAACTACCAGAAACATGGAAATTGAACATTCAAGAATATTGATCTTTCAGGAAATGAAGATGAAAAAGGAAGGAACTGGCTACTAGCACTGATAACTTTTAATCTGAGAAAATGAAAGTAATGATGATTGGACCTTTATCTATTGTACAAAAGCGATGATAGTTTTCATAAAATAAAAACAAATAAACTCTTATTTTTTTTTTATTTTTCCATGAATTTTTTTTACAAGTTTCATACTGTAACGATCTGAATCAACTTCAGCTTTTTCTTTCAATTTTTTTTTCATTTTTCTTTGTTTTTTTGATACGTTTCTTGTTTTTTTTTTTTTTTCCGTCAAATTTTGAGCGATATTTCTTTGACCTGGTGTAATAATTTTCATTTCTTCATTTTCTACATTCATTTTATTCATCAAATCATCTAAACTATCCAAATCTTGTTTGAATTCTATTTAAAAAAGAACAAAATAAATGAAATTTAAACAAACCATGAGCATTTACTTTCAATGTATTTTTCTTTTTCACTTCTTTCATTCCATTCTTTTCTAAAAATTTCTCATGTTTTTTCTTGTCAACTTTCACCATTTTTAATTTGAATGTTTGACCAACCAAAATACAAAAAAAATAAAAATAAATAAAAAGTTTTATTTTAAACTTGAAAATTTTTATTGTTCATTTTGTGAATCAACTTCAGTAGTTTGGGTTGGTTTTGAATTTTGTTTTTTCTTTTCTTCTAATAATATCTCAACATATGCTTGTAAAGTTTTTGCTATATCCTTTCCACTTAATGTAACAAATTGAAATTTTTGTTTTGATAAAACACCTGAAACAAAAGCAAAAGCATTCTTTTTATAAGCCCAACTATAAATATCTGCATATCGTTGAATGAGAATTGGTTCTTTTGTTTGAACTTTTAATAATTGTATACCAGTTGATGATACAGCAAGTGTAACTTTATCTGGTAATGAATTATCTTTATTATTGACAGTTTGAACTTCCCAGAAAGTACAGCCATAAAAAGTCCATTCTCTAACTTTGGTTAAATATTGTAACATTGCATCTGGTTTTTTTAAAGTTGCGTGTCTAGAAATTAATTAAAATACATTTTCTTTTTTTTTACCTTGCATGTTCAGTTAAGATGTCTTTTTCCCAATCTTCAATTTTTCTTGTATTTGCATTTAGAAGTGGTGATGGAATAAATTTATCAATTTTATCTCTACATTATGAATTATTTACATTGTTTTGTTTACCTTAAGAAACCTTGAATATGAACTTTTTTGTTGTGATCTCCAAAAGTGATTTGCATTTGAAGACCAGCTAAACTAAGTGCTGAACCTTCAAGACATGGATAAGTACCATCTCTTACATTCGCTGCTGCTTGAAGATAAGTGTAATATAAAAAGTTTTCATCTTCTTTTGAAATGCTTTTGTGTTTCAAAAAAATACGACGCTTAAAAACGAGTTTACTTTCTTTTTCCCATTCTTTTTTTAACTTTTCCCATTCCATTTTGTCAGTGTATTTTGTAAAATCTGCGTCTGGTGAAATCATTTCTGAAACCATTAATTTGCATGGAAGTTCGTCAAAATCAAGACATCTTTGTTCACCGTTTCTTACATAAAAGATTGAAAAAGTTTCACGTTGAACAATACTCGCTTTGTCACCCATTACGTTAACTAATTGTTGCGCTGTAATTGTTGGTGAAACAGCAATAGTTTTAAATGAATCATCAACAAAATAAACACGAATAACTAGATTCTAAGAAATTAGAAAGATTTCGGTCCATACGGAAGACATTAAAAAGTTTGTGTGTGATGTTTCTTGGGATGTTCCTGATTGGTTAAATTTTATTGAAAAGGGGTTTTTTATTGGTTAAATTTTTATTTTTCTTTAAAACGGTTTTTTTTATTTTTAAATTTATTTTTTGGAAAAGTAGCAGTTATAAAATACCGCTTGTTTTTTCTCCATATTTCATTGGACAAACATGATCAAGTTGGTGTTTTTTCTAGTGTTGCTGTTTCACAGTTCACAAAGCACACCATACATAAATTCAATTTTATCTTGGTCTTCAGCACCTAAATTTTTTTATTCACAACTATATGATGTCTCCTCTTATACAGGTAAAAGAATACAATTTATTTAACAATAAAAAGGAATCAATTCTGATGCTGTCATCGGATGTATTGGTGATTTTGATGGTGATAAATATAATGATCTATTTATGATAGAAGGAAATAATATCCATGTTTATCTATGGTACATTTTTTATTTTTAAATTTTAAAAAACGAACAGGGTAAGAAGTCAATGGAAATTTGGAAAGTTGGAATCAGCAACAATAAGTAATGTTGAAAGAATAACGAATATAGTTTCAAATGATTTTAATTATGATGGAAAATTAGACTTATTAGTTTCTTCAAAACAACTTGATGGAAATACAAAACTTTCAATTTTTTTGCAAAATGACAAACAGCAGTTAATTGAATCAAATTATAATATAACTGATGCAACGGATCAAGTTTCAATTTTAGATGCAAATGGTGACTTCAAAACTGATTTATTTGGTACAAATTCCTTAAACAATAATATTTCCTTCTGGATCAATGAAGGAGCTGAAAAAGGATTCATTTTACAAAATATAACAGGCTTTAATTATCCACTATCAAAACCAAATACACCAGGGTTTGTAGATATGAACGGTGATTGTTTCGCAGATTTAGTTGTTATTCTTTGTAAAAATCAAAAAACAGAAAATTATTGTGAAGAATCAGTCATGGAAATTTGGTTAAATCAAGGAGGAAATAAAGGATTCAAAAAAGATTTAAGTATTGACTTACCAAAGGGTAGTTTAACACCAACATTTGGTGATTTAAATAGAGATGGAACAAATGATATTATAATACCTATTTGTGATCCATATCCAGGTAAGAACTAAAATATTTCAATTTATTGTACATCCCAGATTGTTCAAAAAATAATTCAATATTGATTTATTACAATTCACAAAAAAGAATCTGCACTAATGTATTTGATTTTATTGATTGTCAAAGCCCCACAAATTTATGTGTCCCTCAAAAATATTATTTAAATGCCACAGTTTTGGTTGATTTACCAAACAGAAAATTTGTATTTCAACAAAAGAATAATTTGTATTTTCCACCAACTATTAGATTGGGTGATATGTTTCAAGATTCATTTCCTGCACTTTTATCAATATTTGAATCAAAAAATAATTCAGAAGTTTCAAAAAGAGTTGAGATATTGCAAAATGTACCTTGCACTGAACAAGCATGTGGAGCTGACGCAACAGCAAGAGGATTGAGAACATTCTCATTTTATACTCATGGAAGTCAAGCATTGAATGATGTGAAAGATCCTTTGAATTCATTTTTTATCGATTTAGATGAAACAGGCACATTAGATATTATCACAATTTCAAAAGAAAATATTTTTACAACATTCAATAATTATTTTTTAGATGGATTTTTTTTCAAGATTTTAGGGTTGAATGGTGTTTCTCCAGGTTTTTTTTCAAAACTTTTTGGAGCTAATTTACCTGGTACTACTTCAAAGATTACCTATGCTGATTTAGATGGAACAAAATATGTTCAAACTTCAACACAGTTATCACAATCAACTTATTTTTCACTTCAATTACCTTATACACATTATGGAATAGGTAGAACAGCAGGTTATATTGAAGAATTATTTGTTGGTGTTCCTGCAGGTATTTATTCATTATTTCAAGGAGTTATACCAAATAGTCAATTACTTGTTATTCCAGGGTCTTGGATACTTGAGATGTATGTAAGTATAAGTGGTACTTTTGTTTGGGTTTGTGTTGCTTTCATCTCAACTTTGATTGTTTTGGCTGTTCCAATTATCACATTTGTCATCATTGAACAATTGAATGATAAGAAAGAAAGAACATCAAAATCATCAAATTTAAGTCATTTATTCATTTAATTTTCGGTTCATAAATGTTTGAACATTTTTTCTGTTTTGTTGTTTTAGCCAATCAAATTTTTTTTGAATGTTTCGTCGTTTTTCTGCAAAGGTGACCTTCAATTATTTTTTATTTAATATTTATGAATAATAGGTTATAAATAAAAGGTTTTACAATAAAAATACACAAAAAAATTTTATAGAATCCACTCCTGAAAAAACAGGTGCAAAAAAATCAGCTAGAGGTCAAACTTTAGTTATTGTCGGTCTTGGACTTTTAGGACTTGCTGGTAGTTTATATTATACTATTCCACAAAGAAGAGTTCAAAAAGAAACAAAAGCTGAAAAAGAATGGGTCGAAAATTACGAAAAAAAACTTGAAAACCCATTTGACGAAAAGAAAGTTGAAAATATCATAAAACAAGAAAATATAAACGTTTCAATGAATGAGGAAGAAAAAAATGAACCAAAAATTATTGTTCATTCTTTACAAGATGAAGAAACTGAAGAACAAAAAAAAGAAAGAAAAAAACAAGATGATAAAGAAGAAGAAGAAAAATTCAAAGGAACAGTTTATTATGATTTAATGGATAAACAAATTACAAACTTAAAAGAAAGAATTTCAGTTCAAATAAATTCAATTGAAAAACTTGTCGAATTGAAAGAAAAATTAACAAAAGAAAATCAACAAAAAGATGAAACTATTGAAAAACTTGAAAACTATCAAATTGACAATGAAAAAGAAATTCATATTTTGATTGGTAGAGTTCAAGAATTGGAAGAAAATTTACAACAACAAATTCAAAATGATTTAATTGAATTAAATGAAAAATTAAATTTACAAAAGAATGAATTACTTGAAGAATCAAATTTAAAATTATCAGATTTAAAAAATGAATATGAAAACATTGTTAAAAAACTTATGGATGAAATGAATGACAAAATTTCAACTGAAATATCAAAACAAAAAGAAGTTATGGATAAAAAATATTTTGATAAAGTAAGATTTTGATAGTCATTAAGATTCTTTTTTTAGAATTTACAAAGAATTCAAATTTTTGCAGATTTAACTTCAAGAGTTTATGGAATGGAAACTATTTTAGATGAAAATTTAACATATTTGAAGAATTCATTAGAATTACAAAAATTAATGTCATCTGTTCTTTCACTTGAAGAAATTTCAAAAACTAATGCACCTTTTAAACCTGAATTAGATTTAATTTCAAAACATTCATCAAAAGATAAATTTGTTCAAGTTTTAGTTTCAAAAATACCAACTGAAGTATCAATAGTTGGTGTAAAAACAGTTGATGATTTAGAAGTTGATTTTTCCAATTTAAAAAAAGAAGCTCTTTCCCTTTCTTATGCACCTGATTCATCAGGTTTATTAGGATTTATTTTTTCAAAAATTATTGGTAAAATTGTGATTGCAGAACATGGAAATGTGTCAGGTGATTCTGTTGATGCCAAATTGTCAAGAACTGAATTTTATTTAAAACATAAAAATTTATCAAAAGCTGTTGAAGAAATTGATTCAATTTCTGGTTTGTCAGGTGAATATTTGGAAGATTGGTTAAAAGAATCAAAGAAAAGATTAATTCTTCAACAAACTGTTTCCGCATTGAATTCACATTTATTGAATACAATTCAAGATATTCAATAAAATTTATGTTTTTTTTCTTCAAGAAATTAAAGTTGTTTTCATTGGTTGATTCACTCGCCAATGAATTCGCTTAACGGTTCCTTAAAATTCTTCAAATGTAGTTGGTCAGTCTTGAATTCGCTGAAAATCATGAACAAAAAAGTAGTGAACATTGACGGAAACATTGGTGCAGGAAAATCATCTTTGATCAAGAAACTAACAAAGTACGTACAACAACATCACAAAAACGTTACAACCTTCGTCATTGAAGAAAATGTGGACAGAGACTCAACAACCAAAACTCTTTTGAAAAACTATTACCAAAAACCAAAACAGTATGCTATAGAATTTCAACTGTGGATCCTCAAAGATAAAGTAAACAACTTGGAAAATTTAACATCCACTTTTTAATGCAGCTAGAACAATTTGACAAAATTGACAATCCTGACTCTGTAATTATATTTGATAGAAGCCTAATGGCTGACAAGATGTTTTGTGAAACTCAATATCAAATAGGAAATATCACAGAAGAAGATTTTATTCTTTACTCAAAAGTAAGTGTGTCAATTTGTTCATTGATAATGTTTTAATAGTTGTACCAAGAACTAATGAAAAAAATGTCAATGTGTGATGTTTTAAATATTTATTTAAACACTAATGTTAAACATTGTTTACAAAGAATATCAAAAAGAGCAAGAGATGGTGAATCAAATATCAAAGATACTTATTTACAAAAGTTGGAAGATAAATATATTGATTTATATTCTAACTTGAACAAATTTGAACTTAATGGAAATGTTTCTTTGAAAGAATTCGACAATTGTGTCAATCAAATAGTCAGTAAAATATTTTAAATAAAAGTTTCAAATTGTAAATTTAAATCGAATTTGTTTGTTTATTTATTTGTCCAATGAACATTCGTTTTTCTGAAGAGAATTTGAAAATCATCAAAGATGAAGTTAAAAAGAGAACAATTATACTGAACAAAACAACAATGGTGAATGATGTAATTTTAAAAAACAAAAAAAAATTCACAAAAAATTTTGCCAAATATGTGAATAATGAATTTTGTTCCGACATCAAATTTATATTAAAAGACAATGAAATTTGTTATGGACATGATTTTGTAATATCACAATATATAAAAACAAAATACATAATGGAGTTTCCAAATCTTACGAGAGTAAAAAAAATCAAAAAAAAATTAACAAAAAAAAAAAAAAAAGAAAAATTTTATTAATGGTTTATATTTTTTGTATACTGGTGAAATTGATGAAAAATTAGAAGTTATTGAATTGATTGAATTGTTAGATTTTTCTGCTTATTTTTATTTAAAAAATTTGAAAGATATGATTTATTTAAGTATTAGTAAATATTCTGATGAATTATTAAACTCAAATTCATTTTTAAACTTACATGAAGATGTATTAATGACATTATTATTTTCTGATAATTTTCCAATTGGAGATGAATTTGAATTATTGAAAAGAATTATAGAATGGGGTGAATATAATTCAAAACTGGATTTGGATATATTTTTTGAAGGAATTAGATTCACAAGAATTGATCCAAAAAATTTATTATCAATTGAAGAAAAAATTCCAAAAAAATTTTTGATACAGACCTTCAAGAATTTAATAAAAAATGAAATTGAAAGACCAAGAGGAGGTCCAAAGAAGGTAAAAAAAATGTCATTCCATTTTTGATATTTAAAAGTTTGAATATGAATTTGATTTTGATGAAAAGGGTATTCTATATTATATTGGAACAAATGAACTTCAAAATGAATGGGAAAATCCAGTTTTGAATAATATCGAAACAGAAATTGATGTTTTATTCTCTCCTTTGAGTGTTGATGTGATGGGAAATATATCCTCCTTTGTTGGAAGAACTAAATCTGATTTATGGTTGAAAACCTTCTCAGATTCATCATTTATTCTAGATTTAGGAGAAAGTAGAAAAGTTTTAATTTCAAAATATACCATCCGACATTTTTCTCAATCATGCTGTTTTTTAAAATCATGGAATTTAGAAGCATCCAATGACAATGAAAATTGGATTATTTTACAAGAGTACAAATATTCATTGAGTTTATTTGATAAACCAAATCAAACAAAAACTTTTTCTGTTGATAAAGTATCAACATTCTTTAGATATTTTAAAATTCACCAAACTGCTGAAAATTCAAGTAATTGGAATTTTGGCATTGGAGGGTTTGAGTTGTATGGAAAATTAATCGAAGAATAAACTAATTTTGTGATAGCTATCAAAGTATATTCATTATTGTTTACACACTCAACTTTCATTGTGTTTCAATAAATTACTCCTCAGAGATTTAAAAAAAAACAAGTTTGAATATTTTCATTATTTTTATTTTTGATCAACCTACTATATAATATTTTGATTTTCTTTCCAATCCAAAATTTTCACCACCACGACTTTGCAATTTTACAGTGTGCACCATAACCTGGATAAACAAAGGAAATTCATGATAAGGCATCAAGTTTTTTTGCAAAAAGAAATGATCTTTAAATGTTGAATTTAATTCACCTTTTGAATAAATTTGATAATATGGATTTCCATTTGGGTCATTCTTCATTTTAAAAGGAATCGTAACTCCTATTAACCTTAGATAGTTAAAAAATAAGAACAAATTCAAACGATTCTGGGCTTGAAATTATATCTAAATCATATACATCATAATCATGGGAAGATGATATTGTACTTTTATTCTCAATGATATCATCATTTCCCATCAAATCAAACTGAGGGAGTGATATTTTTGATGCATATTTTGATCTCAATACATATAATTTATGTTCTTGAAATTCTTCTTTAAAATTTTTTTCAACATATTCCATCATTCCTTTCCAATCAATTTTTTTAAATTCATCTTCCAATAAGAATTCAATATCGCCATATGAAAAATAGAATTTCATTAAAAGTAACATTTTCAACATTGCAGATTCATACATTTTTTTAATAGTCTCCAATGAATGAATTTCGTTGACCAATGATTCTAATTCTTCGGTTGGTTCTTTATCTGAATAATGACTTTTAATAAGTATCTCTAATAATTGTCGATAAAGGTTCACGTAACAATCCTCGGATGAATTGAAATTTAAAATTCGTTTTGAAGTTGATGTTGGGGTTAAGGATTTTTTTGGTGTTGAACTTGGTGATTTTTCTTTTTTTTAAAATTAAAACTTGATTACTTTGTTTTTTCATTGCACTAACTTTTTCTTTATAAGTCTCTTCTATTGAAGGATCATTTAAACTTGAAGAATGGTCATTTGAGTTCATTTGGTTGTGAATGATTTCTCCAAATTTTTCATACAGACCTATGTCTGGATTTTTGTGATATTCTTCGGTAGCTTTGTCAAAAAGTTGATTGAACTGTTTTTCATTTTGAACTTTAGATTAAAAGTTGAATTTTTTAGTTTTACCATGATCACAAAATTCAGCTATCAACCACTCTTTGTCTTTATTTTTTGCGAGGTGATACAAAAGTTGTTGATACACTTGTTCTTCACTCTTTTTTTGCATTTATCTAAAGATAAAATTTTATTGGAGGAAATATGAGAATTTCCAATGTAAATAGTTCTTGTGAAATTTAATCAAATTTAATAATTTTCATCACTGAAAGAATTTTAATATTTTTGGTCAGTGTATTTCATTGGACAATCGTAAAAAATGAACATTTTCAAAACGAAACGCAAGTGCGCAAAATTTTCTCTTCATGTCTGTATTCATTCATTGGAAAATATACCAAGAGACGGAATGGAATTATACTTAGTATGGCAAAGAGGAAAAAAATACAAAGGAGAATTATTCTGGTAAGAAAACAAAAAAAAATAAAACTAAAAAGTAAAACATCTCATGAAAATAAAATTGAATGGGACCATGACCTAAGCTTTGAAGTTACTTTATTTAAAGATAAAAATGTTGACAAATTTAAAACAAAATATCTTTACTTGTATTTATGTGAAGGTGGAAAAGAACTAACGAACAATAACGTAAAAAAAAAAAAAAAATTAAAAAAAAATTTTAGAAATCAGTTCTTTCTGAATATAAGATTAATATTTGTGATTATCTTCATGATCCAATTACAAAAATATTTGAAATACCAATATTTACACAAAAAGGAAAACTTAAAGTGACCATTCAACCAAAAAGAATAAAAAAAAGTGATGAAGTTACCAAAATAGCATTAAAGTAAATAACCAAAATATAATTCAATTATTTTCAATAGAACTCCATTTATGACAGGTTTGAATATTCACATTTTTTTAAACTTAAAATGAAAAGATATTACAATTGATGAAGTGCCACGTGGTAAAAAATTACATCCAAAAGAAGAAGAACTTCCAATGGATTCACGCTCAGGTTTTCTTTCAGTTGGAAAAAGAAGAAATATCAACATGTCAATAGGTATACTGTTTAGAAATTAACCTTTCATTAGATATCCATGGAACAGAACAAGATAAATTTTTAGATGCCATTAATAATGTTGAAATTAAAAGAAGAGTTTCTGGACCTGCTCAACCAAGAAAAGGTTTTGTTTCAAAAAAAACAGAATACAAAGAAGCAAAAGAAAAATTCAATTCACAAGAAAAGAAATTAAAAATATTACAACTTGAACTTGCAAAGAAATTACAAGAGTCAAATGAATCAACAATTATTGAAGAATTGATCATTGCTCAAACACCACGATATTCAAATGATTCTGGTAAAAAATAATTTTAGATTTTAAATTACTTCTCAGAATTACCAATATCAGCACCTATTATTTTTAGATCAATTCTTGAATGGAAAGGTTTTAATATGAATTCTCAGTTTCCTAAAAAAGTATTGGAATCAATTGAAAGAGTTGTTGTATCAAATAAACAAGATAATAGACTTTTAGTATTTTGGATGAAAAATTTGAATGTTTTGTTGAATTTATGTCATTCTGAATTCCCAGAAAAAGAAGATGATGAAAATGAAATGGAGAAGATATCACTTTTTAGAATTGAAAATGGTAATGTTGTTGAAAAATCAATTTCAATTGATGAATTTGAAAGTCCTGTTTTTTTATTTAAGAAAGGAGTTAAAAGGATGACACAATTGATTTTTGCTCATTTATTGAGAAATACTTATGATCAATTAAAAGATCTTTTGGTAAATGCATTTTTTGAAGGAAAAAATTTGAAAAATGTAATTTTGATTTCTCAAAGAACAATGAAACTCTTTAAAGAAAATTTTATTGATTCAAGAATTCAAGTTCAATTTTTTGAACAACTTTGTTATCATTTGAATGCAAAATTTTTACATTATTTGATGAATGATAAATATGCGACAATGATGGTAAAGAAATTAATCATTTAAAGATTTCAAATTAGTATTCTATTAATTTGAAAATGTATATTGGACAATTTGAATCCATTTTTGATTTTAAACCAAAAAAATTGATCCAATCAAAACAGGCTTGTGACATATTTGTTATTGACAAAAAATCATTGCTGGATGAATGTAAGTTACATTTTTTTAATTTATTTTTTTTAAGCAATGAGACATGATGTTTGTCCAGATTTAAATGTTAATCAAATTAAGAAATTATTGAAAAATCATAAACCTGATGATTTTGATCCAACAAAGATTTCACCAAATTTGATTAATTCTTTTCCAAATTCTGATGAATCTGTTGATATTGATGAATGCATCATTTTTGATTTGAAAATTTATTTGGATATGGATATTTCACAATGGAAAAAAGTTGAATCTAAAGATTTTGTTGACAAAGAAGGATTTGAGTTTTTAAATAAATAATTTTTCTTTTTTTTTTTGTTTTGAATTTTATTGGTGGAAAATAACTCAATGACTGAAGAAGACGAAGTTGATGATTTTTTTAACAAAAACATTGCGGTTTCACCTGCTAATAAAAAACGAAAAATAAAAGAAAAGGAAAATAAAGATGAAAAAATACAAAAAAAGAAAAAAAAGAAAATAGAAAGAAAAGAAATTGAACATGATTTATTTCAAGAACTAAATGAAATTGAAAAAACATCAAAAAGTGAAACAACAGAAACAATAGAGGAGGAACTTCAACAAATTCCAGAAATTAAAAAAGAAAAAAAAGAGAAAAAAAAAATATCTGGCTTGGATGCATTACTAAATAAAATGACTGAGAAATCAAAATCGACAATACAAAAAAGTAAAAAGGATTGGGAGAAATATAAATTGGTATCTGGAACAAAATCTGAAGTTGAAAAATACGCAAAAGATGGGTAAGATTTTTTATGTTTTTTTTAAAGATAATTAGTTACGTTGAAGAAAAAAATTTTATTCAAAGAACAGATGTTAGACAGTTTGAAATCGAAAGAGATTTGAGATTACAACAACAGGAGAAAAAGAGATTTGAAAACCAATAAAAGTAAGATTCGAACAAAAAAAGGAACAATTTCTAATTGACCACAAGATTTACATTTACATTTATAATTCTATTTTTAGAAATAATCATTTTCAACCACAAATGAAAAATTCGACATTGAAACGAAACTCCATGAAGAATCATTCAAGTATAAAAAAAAGCAAAAAAAAACCGAATGAACAAGAAAAGTCAATTTATCAACAAATTACGGAATCTATCAAGTCTAAAAGTTCAGGTGAATTGATTTCGGCTATTTCAATTCCAAAAGAGTTTTTAGATTTAAAGCCTTTTCAGATTGTCGATTCATGTTTTTCAAAATATTATTTTTTTATTTTGACATCCAATAATATGATTACTGTTTTTGATATCAAAAAGTTTGAAGCAAAAAAACAAATTGAATTGAATTTAAAATCTGAAATGTCAAATTGTATTGCTTATTTTCAAACATTATCTGATCCTTTTACATTATTGGTTGGTTTTGAAAATGGTAAAATTTTAATGGTGAAAGAAGATAATTTTGAACAAAAAGAAATAGATTTTTCAAATGAAAATATAAATTCCTCAGTGGATTACATTATTCAAGTTGGCAATAAACTTTGGGTGTTAATTGAAGAACCTGAAATTTTAGTTTTGAATAATTTTCAATTTGAAAATAGAATAAATACAAAAAAAATACTTGAATTTATTCAACCTACAACTGAATATATTTGGTGTATATTTGATAAAACAATTCAAATTTTAGATCCACTTGATTATGCTGTGCTAATGGAAATTGAAATGGATTCAAAAATTTCCAATATAACTTATTCAAATAATACAATCATTACAATTTCAATATCAGGTATTTTGAATCAATTTGATGAATTTTCTTTTGAAAATATTAGATCTATCAAAATTTCAAAATCACCAATCAATTCAATTGCTTCAAACATGAAAGAATTATGGGTTTATGATTTTGATAAAACAATACAAATATTCAATATTTTGGTATTGATTTCATATTTTTTAAATCATTTTTGAAGGATTTTACATTGATGAAAATGATGAAAGGACTAAACTATTCCATTGAAGAAATGTGTTTGATTCAAGATGTTTTTGATGAAAATTCAACATTACTTTGGTCAATTTGTAATGATAAAAAAGTTCGTGTTTGGAAAGGAAATGGTAAAATTATTGAAAAAATAGAAAATTATGAATCCGAAAAAGATTTTGAACCTTTTAATTTTGATGATTTGAAATTAGAATTTGAAGATGATCCTTTTGAAGAATCAGAAAAAGAAGATGAAATTAAGGAAGAAAATCAACTAAAATTAGAAATGAAACTTGATCAAGAACCCCTGAAAGAGAAGCAGGAATTGGAAAACCTTAAAGAAATGAATGATTTAGAAATATCAATGAATGAACCATTTCAAGAGAAAATTGATTTTACAAATGAAACTCTTTTAGAAAAATATGAAGATGAAATTGAATCACTTCGAATTCAACTTCAAAATTCCATCAATGGATTGAATAAGTACAAATTTAAAAATAATCAAAATATCACAACAGAAACACAAACTGATTTAACCTCAACAGAAATAAATCAACAAAAAGAAAAATTTGAAATTTACAGATTAGAAATGATAAATTATCAAAATGATTTGGATCAAACAATTCATGCTTTCAATTTCTTATTAAGTGATTTAACAAAAATTAAAGAAGAAAAGGAAGAAATGAATGATATTTTAGAATTTAAAGAAAATGAAATACTCACATTAAAAAGTTTAAACTCAAAAATTAAATCAAATGAAGATGAAGAAGATTTTCAAGAATTATTAATTGAAGAATCACAAAAAAATTTAGAACTAGAAAAACGAATCATTGAAATTAAAAAACAAAATGAGAATTTAACACAAAAGAATGAAATATTACTTAATGAATCAAAAGAATTGAAAACAAAGATAAAATTCATAGCCTCAAATTTAAATATTTCAAATTTTGAAAATAAAAATATGAATGATTTGATTGGAGAAATTCAATCAACTGTCCAAGATGAAAAAGTTCATTTTTCAAATCAAATTCAAAAGTTATTGGAAAAAGTTGATCAATTTATTCACTTAAAAGAATAGATATTTCATATATTCACTTTGGAGAAATAAAAATTAGGAATATTGGTATTCATGTATTTCATCAACATAGTTTCAAAATTATTTATTCTTCTGTAATTTCTCCACAATCTTCAATGAAACATTTTTTTGATGTTGTTCCACTTGATGATCCAAATGATTCTAATTCTTTTAAAACTTTCATTGACTCTTTATCACTTTCTTCAATTTCTCCAAAAACAACATGAGCACCATCTAACCATCTGAGAAATGTAAGAAATATTTAAAAATGAATCCATACTCAGTTTTAACAGTTGTAATAAAAAATTGACTTCCATTTGTATTTTTACCTGAATTAGCCATACTTAATTGACCTGGTCTTGTGTGTTTAATTGTAAAATTTTCTTTTAAAAAGTTTTTAATTTTGTTTAAAATTTACCGTCAGCAAATTTTTCTCCATAAATAGATTCACCACCATATCCATTTCCAGTAGTTGTATCTCCTCCTTGTACCATAAAAGATGGAATAATTCTATGAAATGGAACTCCTTTGTAATGAAGTGGTTTTCCAGATTTTCCAAGGTTTTTTTCTCCAGTACAAAGAGCTCTAAAGTTTTCAGCTGTTTTTGGAACAATATCTTTATAAAGTTTGAAAATCATTTTTCCAATGTTCTTTCCACCTGCGTTTACTGAAAAAAATACTTTTGGATTTTTCATTGTTGAGGTTCAAAAAATTGAATTGAGTTGACCAATAAAATTCGTTTTTTTTTCACAACTTTTTTAAACAAACAAAATGAGAAGAATTCATCATTTCAGAAAAAACGTTTTGAATTTTCAAAATTATTCAAAATTAACATCAAATGAAGCAGTTGAACATTTTAAACTTGGTGAAGAATTATTCCAACAAGGAAATTTTGTAAAAGCAGAAAAATATCTTTTGAAGGCTGCAGATAGTGGACATGCTGTAATTTTTATATTATTTTTTAAATTTTTTAGAAATCAACTAGATTAATGGGTAATTTTTATGCTCTTGGTTTGACTGGAGAAAGTTCTTTAAAAAAAGCAGAAAATTGGTTCAAGAAAGCTGTAAAACTTGGTGATGATGTTTCTTTATCAAATTTAGGATCTATTTATCAAAAACAAGGAAAATTAGAAAAAGCTAAAATAACTTTAGAAGAAGCTATTCAAAAATTTAATTTGCCTGAAGCAAATATACAATTAGGAGCTATTTATTATAAATCACAAAATTATAAAGGAGCTCTTGAAATTTTTGAAAAATTTAATGATCACTTCATCGCAAAAGTAAATTAAAAAAAAAAAAAAATTAAAAAATAAGAATTACATTGCTGAAATGTATTTGTTCGGAAATGGTAAATCAAAAATATTAAACTAAAAAAATAGGTACATCCATTGATTATCAAAAATCCAAACAACTTTTTGAAGAAATTCAAAACGACGTTCCAACTGCTAAAACAATGTTAGGTTAGTTCTATTTCATTATTAAACTGATTTTAAGGATATATTCATATGAAAGGACTTGGTTGTGATCAAAATTCCGAAAAAGCAAAAGAAATTTTTGAAGACAGTAAAAACTCATCTATTCTTTCAATGACTTTCCTTGGACAAATGTATGTTGAAGGAATTGGAATTGAAAAAGATGAAGATAAAGGATTAAAATTAATTGAAAAAGCAGCTGGTTTAAATGAAGAAAATGCAATAATTTATCTTTCCAATTATTCAGCAACAGTAAAAAAAAATCCAACAAAAGTAAAATCACTCTTAAAAAAACTTATTCAAAAAAAAAATCCATTTTCATTTAAAACTGATGAAATTTTAAAAAATGAAAAAGAAATTATTGATAGAATGGAAAAATTTGTTGAAGAAGAAGCACCAAAAGTTTTATCCATTGAATTTGAATTCACTCAAGAACAATTGGATGAATTATCAGCAAAAGAAAAAGAAGATATTATTCAAAAAAAAAGAGAAGAAGAGCTTTTTAAAAGAATTGAAAATAATAAATGTCAACTTTTATTTGGAGAAGAACAAGAAAAAGAAGCTGAAATCTTTGTCAAAAATTTAAAAAGTGTAATTCAATCAAAAGAAACTGCAAAAAAAGAATTTCAAGATTATGGTTTTAAACTTGACGAATCAACTTTAAATCAAATTTTTGAAAAACATTTTAATTAAAAAAATTTAATATCTTTAACTTCACCTTGATTATCATAGTAGTTATATCCAATCCAATCAGATGAAATTGGAGCATATACAATTTGATCTGGAATTGCAAATGCTTCAACAAGTGAAAGACAATCAGGTGCAATTTCAGCACATAATGATCTAATGATATCTGAAACTTCTTTACCCATTTCTAATGATACTACTTTGTTTGTTAAAAACCAACCTAAATCTTTTTCAATAACTCTTAAACAATATACTAAACAGAGTTTTTCAAGTATTTTTTTTAATGAATTATCTGCAGTTGAAATAACTTGTAAAAATTGTTCCAAGACAATTCTTTCACCATATGAACGTGCTGCACTTTGAATAAGATCTGATTCTTGTGCCATCCAAACATCAAATAAAGTTTCTCCTTTTTTCATTTTTGTTGCCATTGATTTTGCTAATGTAGTTAATTGAACAATTTCTCTTTTTCCAAAAAGAAAATGAAGATATTCAAAATTTGTTAATTTTGCTTCTGCTGTTGAATTAATTTTTGGTGCTTTGTATGTATTTGCTTTTAACATTCCTAATAATTCTTTTGCAACTTTTTGCATTAAAACTGAATTATCACCTTCTGCTGTCATTCCTGCATGTGAAAAACCAATAATTTGACCAAATTTATTACATGATAAATATCCCTAAAAAAAAAATTAACTTTTAAAATTTGATTTTTACTTGACCACCACAACGTTCTCTACAAGTTGTAGCAGTTACGTTACAATGCCATGAAATAAGTGGTTTGATTACACAACATAAAATTAACACTTCAAGTGGATTTTGTGCACCAATTCCTGAATATCTATCTTTAACATAATTTAAAGCAAATCCAAGTGCATATGATTCCGCTAATAAAGGAATTAAAGCTCTTTGTTGTAATTGATAATCTAAAATTGGAGTATCTGATTTACCACTTGGTCCAACTGTTAATCTTGTTGCAGCATATCTAAAAGCTACTGTTAATGAAACTTTAATTGCTCCTAAACACATTGCAGCAATACAAATTCTACCAGATAATAATTGATCTGCAACTTTTAAGAATCTTCCTCTTTTTGATTTTATTGAAGATGAAAATTTTCCATCTTTTGTAACATCAGATTGGGCATTTAATAAAGCATCTCTTGGAACTCTGACATTATGAAACCATAATTTACCATTGTCTACACCATTACAATTATGGCAGATTGTATTATCATGCAACATAATTAAATGGTCAATATCTCCTTTTACAGTGAATCCATAAAATTCGTATTTGTTTACTGTTTGGTCATCATGAATTTTTCTTTTTTTTTCTACAGAATCAAATTCTTCTGAAACAATATTTCCATCATTGTCCATTTTTAATATTTTTCGCACATAAAATGGCACTTTATATGGTAAATATTGAACATTTTCAATTGGATCAAGTTTTTTCTTTTTTGAACCACCAAGCCTTGCATATTCTCCTGTAATTGAACATTTTGATAAAACATTTTGAAGTGCTGGACATTTTGATAAACGAATTCTATATAATTTTTGATGTTTAACATTCCATTTATCAATATATTCTCCTGATATTGAAACTGAAACTTTAATTCCAAGTGATTTTGATAATGAAATTAACCCATTACAAACTTCTAAATGAATTGTTGGAATCGCAACTGTATTACGTGTCTCTTCATATTCACCGTCTGAATCAATTAGTCCAGCTAAAAACCATTCTCTAATAATAATTTCTTGATTTGATAACTCCATTGGAACAAATTTAGTTTCAATTAAAAATGATTTAATAAAATTCCAAAATGGATTATGTTTTGTTTGATAATATTTTTCTCCAACTCTAATTTTAGTTGTAATTGAAATAACACCTGTTAAACTACCAGTTTTTATTTCTTTTGGCGATTGATATATTTCTGAAGCTCTCAAATTTAAATCATCAGCATATTGTTTAATTCTTTCAATTTCATCTTGATCTTTTATGTTAACTACAAAATCTGGTCTATTCGTTCTGCCATCACCAACCCATAATCCAAATAACCAACATACTTTTTCAACATTTTCATTTTTAATGCCAAAAGAAATAATTTTTTCTCTAAAATTTTTCTTTTCCAATAAAATAGGAGCAATTGTTTGGTAACATCTTCCTCTAACAGTTGAATCAAGATATTTCAAATCAGGTGGAATAATAAATAAATCTAATTTTTGATCTTTGACTTCTTCTAAAAATTTTAAAGCAAAATTCATAGCTTCTTTTTCACCATATTCCGAATAAGAAAAACTTTTTGATGATCTTTTAATAATTTCAATTTCTCTGTTATCTTCTGTGATAAATTTAACCTTTTCAAAATATCTGACACATTCTCTTTTGTCCGCTTCTGTAGATATAGATGCTTCAGAATTTGCTGTAACAACAAGTATATGATATGAATTACAAATAAAATCCATTCTACCATAGTTTTCTTCGTCTATATTTTGAGCACTTTGAATTACATGATATAATATGTCTTCGCCAGTTGTTGTATCAATAACTTCTCGTGGTTTTGAATCAGGACCTAAAACTTTATCTCCAATTTTAATATTTTGAACAAATTTTTTTGATCCATTAGACATAAGAATCAATGTATCTTTACTGAAACAACCCATTTTATGACCCATATCTTCAATAGTGACACCTTTACAAACTGAATGATCTTCATTACGTATTCTAACAAGAAATCCATGAATTCCATGATTTTCTTCGTCAATAATTAATTGAGCAAATACAACACACCATCTTTGAATTCTTTTAATAATTTGTTATTTTGATTACCTTGCATGAATAGCTGAATTTGTGATCCAATATTTTTGAGCCAAAGTTGTTGGTGTATTAATAATAAATTCTTCTTTTTGTTTATCATAAATAGCAGTAGTTTCCATTTCAACAGCATTATTACCATAACCTAATTCAGTTAAACCAAAACAACCAATATTTTGAAGGTTATCAATTTTATCAAGAAATTGACCATGATGTTTTTCAGTTCCAAGTTTAAGGACAGTACCACCAAATAAATTAAATTGTACTGTCATTTTAGTTGCCATTGAACCATCAATTAATCCTCCAATTTCATGAGCAGCAAAGATTCTTCTTGGATTTGTCCAAAAATCTTTTACAGAAAAAAAACCTTGATCACAAATTTTTTGAAGTTTTTTTAATGCTACTTCTCTTTCTTCTTCTAAACTGATGTTGTAAGTTGGTGTGAATTCTTTTTCAGTTGAAAGGAATTTTCTTAAAGCATCTCTCATTTCAATATTGTCATGATCAATTAAAGTTTTCATTTTCTGAAGATATAGTTATTTAGAATGGATGGTTTTTTTTTTTGTTTACCAAAACGTCGAAGGTTTGTTTTTTGAATTTTTTTTGTAAGTCTGTGATGTTTGCACTTGTGTCTGAAGTGGTGAGATCTTTTGGTTTAAGTTGATTCATTAAAGTATCAACTCTTCTTTTTGTTGAATCTGACATGTTTTTTTTCTGTTCTTTTTTATTTTTGGTGTTTGATTGGATCAAAAGTATCAAATATATTCATTGGTCATTTGGATTCAATCATTTTCCAATTTTATTACATTTTTAATATCATATAAAATGTAGTTTTTTGGATAAATCAATGTGAAAAAAAATATTGATGTTGATTGGTTAACTTGTTTCAAACAAGAATGAGAATTGTCATAATCGTTTTTTGTTTGATTTTTGGTTGCATTTGTCAAACATTAAATCCTTATTCTCACAAAAAAAATTTTGGTTCAACTAGAACCATGGCAGAGGTTGAAAAGATTTTAATTAAATTTCATTCAAAAAACAATAAAGGATTTTATCCACACGAAGAAAATCCTATCAGTGAAGAAACAAAAAACATTTTACACAAACAAGTTGGGTAAGAAAAAAAAACAAAAATTAAAAACAAATAGCTACACAACAGGTAAAACTAAAAATGTAATTTTTAACAAAGAAAGGAGATGGAAAATTGGTGAACGGTCATTTCTTTTTAATGAATCCAAAAAAACATTTTAAAATTTTAGAACCTAAACTTGGATGTGGAAGGTAAATAATTTGTTATTTGAGACATTGTTTTAAAAAGAGGGATGTTTCCTGTTAAAGAGACTTCCAAATTTAATGAATGCAAATATGCTACGAATGGAGGTTTTTTTAATACCCATACAAGTCAATGTTTTGGAAATTTAATAACATCAGAAAAAATTGTTCAATCAACAAATTTAACGAACGCAAATTTTGGAATCACCAAGAGTGGGAAATATTATGTTGGTTACATTTCAAAAGATGAAGTTGAAAGGATAGATGATCCATTTGTTCAATTAGTTGCAGGTGTAATTTGGTTAGTGAAAAATGGAAAAAGTTTTGTTGAAGAATCAGGAAAAGTTGAAGAAATGAAATTCCAAGAAACTGGAGCAGGTGAATATTTCATCTCTGTTAGAGCATCCAGATTGGCTATTGGACACGACCAAAAAGGAAATTTAATGCTATTGGAAATGGATGGAGATGGAAATCATCAAAAAGTATTTAAAAAAGATTATTAATGGTAATTAGGGTTTAAATTTATACGAAATGGCTGAGTTGATGATTTCTCTTGGAGCCAAAAATGCGATAAATTTAGATGGAGGTGGATCAGCGACTGTGGTACAAAAAGACACAGTAAAATACAAGTTTATATTAATATTTTAGGTCCTGAGTTATGTTTCAGATGGATGTCCTGGTGGGGATGAAACAAGAAATTTTAGATGTGAAAGACCAGTGGCAACGATTCTTTGTATGAATGAAGAAAAAGAATCAGAAGTATCAAAAAATCCAAAGTCAGAAACCACAATATTTTCATTATTGTACAATATTAATACTGTAATTATTTTGAAATTACTAATTTGTAGTTCATTGTTTCAACAATTGCAGGATTTTCATTAGCTGGAATTTTTTTTGTTCTATTTCTTTGTTCTTTAATTGTTATTTTTTATCAAGACTGGGAAAGAACCAAACTTGTAAATAGAGGTCAACTTCAAAATGATACTTATTCAGATGATGATGATGATCCATTGGTTGAATTGATTGATGAAAAAGAAAAAGAAATTTCAGAAGAAACACAATAAAAAATTATTTAAAATGAAACTTTAATGAGAAGATGAAATTGAAAATTTGGGAAGATTAATTCTTCTTTCTGGTTTGTATATTCAACGCTCATGATTGGTCAGAAAAGAGACAGGGAACAAAAGTCAGTAGACAAACGAACTAAAAAACTAATGACAACCAACAACAAGCATACTGATTTTGTGATACTCAAATCTATTTATTTTATGAGCCCTGTAGAAATTAGAACTCTCACTCAAACCAGCAAAAAATTAAAAAAAAAAATTCAAAAAGACCACAATATTTGGATTCATTTCATTGAAGCAAAATATGGAAGCTTAAAAAAATGTTTATTTCAAACCTTTTATTTTCCTTATCACCTTTTTGGGTATCATGGAACGGATGTTTTCATGTTGAAGTTTAAACCAAATTTTGATTTTGAAACCACAACCAAAGAGCTGAAAAAAGACATAATGGATCACAAATATTTAGAAAGTGACTATGATGAAAGAGGTTATTTTGAAAAAACTTTTGAAGAAACTGGAAAAATGTTGAATGAACAAAACAACTATTTTTACGTCAACGGAAGAAATTGTGATTATTATTTCATGGAAACAGCCGAAAATGAAGGTGATGGTATATCTTTTGGATTTGATCGCTTTAGAGATTCAGAATTCAAGACAAAGAAAAAAGATCAAATTTTCCATTTAGGTAAGCGTGTTGATATATTTTCGGTGCAACAAGCATTTTTAAATAATGATTTACTTGAACTTGTTTTTGAATATCTTGAAACAAAAGAATTGTTGAACATATGGTTGACTTGTAAACAATGGTTTATTTTAACAAATCAAAATGATTTTCTTTTAAGCAGAATTGAAAGAAAATTTGGATCATTACAAAATTCAATGTTGGACAGATTTTTTATCAATTATGTTGCTCAATCATTTTGGCCTCGAGAAATTCATTATCACACAGATCAAATCTGTTTTACAAAAGAAAAAAGAGATGAAATTGTCAATGAAATTATCGAAGAGAAATCAGATTTAGATGATAAAATAGTTCAAAAGGATAAAGTTGATGGAATTTTGAACATAGTTTCAGAAAAAACATTAGGAGGGGAAGATGATCATGAAATTGGATTTTTCAAAATTGTGAATTTCGTAACAGATTCTTATTCTAGGAAGTATGTCCCAACAACATTCAATACAAATTCTTAATGGGAACGACTTTGTTTCTTGTTGCTGGTGCTATTGTGTCAATATTATTATTTTTTAGTTCGAATGCCATCCACGAATTGATTTTTGTTCAACAAAAAGATCAAATTTTATTAATTCTCAAATATTTCATTGAAATAATTGGTAAGTACAAATCTGTTGTAAGAATCCATCAAAATTCCAGATTTTAATTCAGAAACTACATTGTCAAACAAATCATCATTTAACTTTTTAATTTTGATATTCAAAGAAATTTGAACTTTTAACTTTTCTGAAATATTCAATTCTTTTAATGAATCCTCTTCAAAGTACTCTTTATAAATGATTTTTGCTTCCATTTCTTTTTCAGTCTTCCCAACTATTTCTTTATAAACATCAACTGATTCAATAAAAAGAGCATTTTCGATTGAATATTCAGAAATTAAAAACATTTTAAAATATTGAAAATAAGGTTGTTCATAGACATTCCAGTATTTAAAATTCTCTTTTTTTTGTTTCAGTTTCTCTTCTGACTTGGATATTTTTTTAAAAATTTGACCAATAGATGATTTCTTCATAAAATTTTTCAAATTTTTTGATTGAGATAAATCTGATATTTTTTCGAAATTATTTCTTTGAGATTTTGATTTTTGTAAATTGACATTTCTTGGAGAAGGAGGAACAACAAATAAAGATGCATAATCATGTGGTGAATCAAAAGTTGGTGATCTTTGTTTCTTTTCTTCTTTCTTTTCATTAATTATTGAATAATTTCTTCTACTTTTTTGTTGAGCACAAGAAACTACATCCATGTATTCAAGTTTAGTTTTTAACATCTTTTCTGTTTCAGATTCTTCTTCTTCAAGAAAATCTGAATTTTTTATGGTAATCTCTGGCAAAGATTTTGGTGATTTTTTAGGTTCATTTGTTTCTTTGGATGGTATTGATTCTTGTGAGTCACCATCTTCTTCTTCATCTGAAAAAATAGATCGTGCATCAAGATTTAAAGGTTGGATATGAATTGATGTTCTTCCTGATATATTTCTAATATGTATATTCCTAGAACTCCTCCTATTTGGATCCATCAGCAACTTTGAAAAATTTATCATTTCCTGTTTGTCTGGATATGAAATAATCAAATTTGAGATTTCTTCATTTTCTAGAATAATAGCAGCGTTTTTTGTATCTAAATTTAGTTTTTTTGCCAGATTTTTATCCTGGTCATATATTTTACAGTACTTATTTTTCTTCTGAAAATACAATTCATTGTGTGTAACAAAAACAGGTTTTGTACCTAATTTTTTGAAGTTTTTCACATTTCTACTGAATTCTTGTAGTATTTTTACACTAATCATAATTGTTTAAAAAGAATCTGTTTTACTTGTGTTCGTCATCTGTTGCTTCTGACAAGAAAAGTAATAGTACATTTTCACCTGTTTGGTTTATTTGTTTTATTGTCTGTTCTTCAATTTTTATATCCAGTAACAAAGACAGATCTATGGTTTTCAAGTCAAGTTTTGTTTCCTCCAACACAATTTCCGCTGAGCCCTCTTCCATTTCGCAATTCACCAATCAAAATAAACCATCTAGAATTTAAAAGAGAATGAAGGGAATTTTTAACTGATACTCCACTATCGTTTTGAAAGGTATGCACATTCAATAAAACTAATTTCCTTTTTTTTTTCTAGAGTTTGGGTTCAGATATTAATGCAAAAAGCACTTTTAGAAACAGTTAAATGGAGAGAAGAATATAAACAAGAAAAAAACTTTAAAAGACGTTTCTAAAGTTGACCAAAACAATCTTATTTATTTTCTGATGGGTTTTGATTTACAATGGAAGACAATCATTTACTTATAAAACAAATGAAGATTGGGATTTAAATCAATCTAGTTTAATTTGAACTTTGTAAACAATCCAAAATGATCCGACATGAAAAATTTTTTATCAAATTTTTCATCAAAAACTATTGAGATATCATTTAAATTTAAAATATCATTTTTGGATGAAAATAAAACCCTATCTAATCTTCTTTGTTTTTTTTTAACTGATGTTGTATTTGCCAGTTCATTTAATTTTGGATCAAATGTAAAACCTGGAGAATCATAATGCTTTAATTTCCAACAGTCATTGAACATTTGAAGTAAATTATCATTAACAGTTTCTTCATCTCCAAAATTGAAGTCACCAAAAATGATTTGATTTTTAATTTCTTTTGTATATTTTATAACAGTTTCTATTTGTTCATATCTCTTTTTTTGATAATCTTTTGATTTATCACTTGTCAAATGAATAATTGAAATTGAAAAATCTTCATCGTTTATTTCAAAAGTCCCTTGAAGAAAGGATTTATATGTTGAAAATTTAATAAAATACAATTCTTTTAAAGGTATTTTGGTGAGTAATAATTGACCAAATGGATCCACAGTATTTCCTTTAATATCAGAAATATAATAGTTCTTTTGAATGAATTCATCTTTTAACAATTCTTGTAAAAATGGAGAAGTAACTTCTTGTAATCCAATGATATCTGCATTTAAAATTGAAAAATGTTTCAAAATTATTGGAATTCTTTTCTCTGTATAAATTAAATCTTTGTCATAAAGGTCAAATAAAATGTTAAATGTTAAAATAGAAATTTCTGAAATTTTTTCAATTTTTTTGAATTCTTCCATTTTTTTCCATTCTTTTTGATAACTGAAAAGGTGGATTTGTTTGTTGTATGGGAAACCATTTTCGTTTTGCATGAATTCTTTAAATTGAGTTTCATATTTCTTGATTTGAGCATTTGACATTGTATTTGTGTTGTTTATGTTTTCATGGTCTTTTAGAATATGTACCATGAGTTCTTTTTTTGTTTTTCCAATGAATTTTTGACACTTCAAACAAGACCATGAAGCTGTTTGTTTTTTTGACTTGTTCATGTTTCATTGGTGGAATTAAAATGAATGTGATTTTACATTTTCTTTTCGTTTGAATATTTAAAATTCTTTTAATTCATCACAGTTTCCACAACCAATCAAACATTTGCACCTCCAAAAGGATTTTAACACCACTCCTTAACTAGTGCTTTTTTGTATCAATGGCCACAGTTACAATCAAACATACCTCCTTTAGAAAAAATCAAAATGTAAGGTTTTATTTTGATGTTCAACTTTTATTTCATCATTTCTTCAAGTTGTTCGGAATCTTGATTTGCTGCTTCACCTTTAGTAGCAGAGCTTGTAAACCATGCAATCAAAGATTCAAAAAATCCTTTTGGATTTGATTTCTGTTCTTTATACAACTGTTTATAATTTCTTCTATACAAAATTTGCCTTGTGACTGATTCAAAAGCTTCATTAATACCAAATCCATCTTATTAACATTATTAATATAGATTTAAAACCTCTTACCTTTTGCACTGACTTCCAAAAAATTTGGCATATCTTCATTTAATTTTAAATTTTTCGGATTTAATTTCTCTTTTGAAAATTTCATTCCTTCTTCTTTTTTCACAAATCTTAATTCATTTAGATCACATTTGTTTCCAATAATTATACAAGGATATTTTTGACATTGTGGAATTCCTTTAAAAGTTTCACAAGTAAAGTTCTCAATTCTGTCAATGAAATCTTCAAGTTCATCTAAACTTTTTGGATCTGTAACATCATATACAAGAATATAACCTGTTGAATTGAGTTTCAAAAAAAAAAATTTTACCATCACATTCAGAAATCCATCTGTCAACCATTTGACGTAGTTGGTCTTGTCCTGAAAATTTAAGTTTTTCTTAAATCAATTTACCTGCAGTGTCTTTCACATTTATGGTTACTTTTTTTGAATCAATTTCTATTTCTTTTGTGTAGACATCTTGAATTGTTGGATTGTATTCTTGTTGATAAAAATTACTATACAAATATCTAATTGTACAACTAGACTTACCAACACCTGAAAATTTAATTGACGCTCAAAAAAATCAAACCTCCTCCACCAAAGATTCCGATTCGAATTGGTTTTTCTTCCTCTTGGCAAGTCATTTTGCAAGAAATTAAGAAAATGATTGGTCAAATTTCCGATGCCTTTTTTTTTTATCGTAATTCTTCAGAATTTTTCCAGAAAATAAAAATAAATATTCAATTTGAACAACGTTCAAAATTCCAACCAATCATAAGCAATGTACCCAAATCAATTTCCGAACCAACAAAACCAACAACAAAACCAACAGTACAACCAATTTGGTCAACAACAAATCAACCAATTTGACCCTAACCAACAATTTAATCCAAATCAACAATATGGTCAACAACAACAATTTGGACAACAATTCAACCAAAACCAAAACCAATTTGACCCTAACCAACAATTCAACCAAAACCAACAATATGGTCAACAAAGTTTTCAACAACCACAACAATTTCAAATGAATCAAATTCAACAAAATGAACAACCTTCATTCCAACAAAGTTACCAACAACAATTAACGCAAGATCAACAACACATGTTACAAGCATTAATGAAACTTAGAAAAGATTACCTTGATATGAAAGCTCAACAAAAACAACAACAATTTCAACAGCAACAATTTCAACAAAACCCACAAATTATTCCACAATTCCAACAACAACAACAACAAAACGTTTATCAAGGTAAAATTGAAACGCAAAATCAACAAGTTTCAGAAAGTGAACCATTTCCACCAAAATATGATGAAGATTACACTTGTAACTTTAGAAATGGTAAAAAAAAAAACTAAATTAAAACTTCACAGATGATTATGTTGACACTGCAGAAGTTTTAAGAAATTTACCACCATGCAGAAAATTAGATGTTTCTTCAAATGACATTGGAAAATTAAATGGCTTGGAAAAAATTCAATCTTTAGAATATTTCGTTGTTCACAACAATTCACTTAGAAATCTTTCAAACCTCAGAACATCAAATAATTTGAAATACTTCAAAGCATCAACCAATGATATCACTTCAATAGGAAAAATCAATTGTCCTGGTATTATTAGAATGGATTTACAAAATAATTCACTTAGATCTCTCAATGGAATTGGTGGTGCACCTGAAATTGTTGCTTTAAATGTCAAAACCAATGATTTACCAAATTTAAAAGGAATTCATGAATTACAAAACTTAAAATGGTTCTATGCTCCAGATAATAATCTCAGGTCAATATCTTCATTAACAGATTGTTCATCATTAATTCACGTTGATGTCTCGTCAAATGATTTGAGAAATATCAACGAATTCTTGGCTTTGGTTGATCACTGTCCAAATTTGAAATATTTAAATGTTCACAATAATGATTTTAAAGACAGTGATTTAAACAAATTAAAAAATGTTTGTGCTGAAAGAGGAATTACTTTCAAAAAATAAATTATTCTTTTTTTGAATTATCAATTTCAAAAAAAACCAGTGGAATAGAAGGTGTTAATTGGAGTAGATCTTATAAAGAAACTTTAAAAAATTTGACAACAAGGCACAACCCTTATCTCCCACCCCACCATTCCCACCACCACTAAAACAAGTTCATTCACCGGTTGGTGCTTAAGTCTTGTTTGAAGTACAAATTCTTTATATTCTTCAATGGTGGGGTGGGAAAAATATATTTTTTTATTTTTTTCGAGGGAATTGGTGGGAATTTCAGTGGGAGTGGGACTGGTGGGGTGGATGTCAAGATTGGTGCTGAAAACAAAAAAACCAATATTTTTATTATTTCTAGAAGTTCCAGGATGCTCAGGTATTTCATTTGCTGGTTTTCATTTAATTTTCAGGTTGTGTTAATTTTGGAAATGGACCTCTTTCTGACCTTCTTCTTGTTGAAGCTGTTGTAAAAGAGTTCATACCAGGTTGTATTCAAGTATTTACCACTGAAGAAATTGCTCAAAGGATGGTTAAAGTCTTGGAAAAACAAAATGTTCCTTTTTATTTGAAACAAATTCCGATGAATTATCAAAACTGGAAAAAAATTACTTTAGAAATGTATCGTTATTTGTCAGGAGAAGTTGTATTAGATGGTGTTATTTCTACAACAGCAGGTCATTTAAATGGCGAAGTTGTGATGGTTGAGTACTACGAGAAAATCATTTCAGAAAAAATGTTCCATTCAATTGATGGTCTAAAAGTGATTGATTATGATATGAAAAGGTTCTCAAAATGTAAAAAAGATGATCAAAAATATTACGTGAATCAGAAGCTCCAGATTGGGAAATTATTTATCAAATATTCAAGCAACCAAAGTAAATGCTACTTTGAAAAATGGTGACAAATGGGAATGTTTTTGAGTCAAAAACAGCTTAAATCCCTCAAATGAAAGTTTTATATCAAAATATTAAATGTGGTTTTTCAATACTAAGAGTGTAGATTAATTCTCCGAATAATGTATTTGCCCAAGCAAACCAACTTCTTGTGAACTGTTTAGCATCGTCTTTTTTAAATCCCTCATGCATAAAATATGTTCCTGCTGTTGATCTTTTCAACATTTCTAAGCATTCAATTATTTCATCATCAGAATTTGAAGTTAATGCTTGCATTGTCAACGACATTGGCCAAATATAATCAAGGCCCGTGTGAGGAGAACCTATTCCCTTTGCGGCTTTTCCATTAAAATACCAAGGATTATCTATTTGTTAGTTGATTAATAAAAGGTTGTTTACTTTCTGAGAGTAAGAATTTTCTTGTTCTGATGTAAATTGGATCATTGTTGGAAATGTAGCCAAGGTATGGAAGTGAAATTAAAGAAGGTATATTTGCATCATCTGTGAAATATGCATTCCCAAATCCATCTGTTTCATAAGCGAATATTCCATTCTGAATTCCATGTTTTTGGATTGCATCCTTTAGCTCATCTCTCAATTTTTCAACATCTCTTTGAAGATTTTGGTGATTCAACTTTTTTAAAATTGGAATAATTGTATTCAATGTTGCAACTGCCATTGCATTCGCAGGAATTAAGTATGGAAGTTTGCATGAATCATCAGAAGGTCTAAAGTATGATTTTGATAATCCACATCGTTTATTTGGTGCACAAGATCTTCCATGGTGTAGTGTTTCATGAGTCTCAACAGATTGCCTCGAAAATGTGTACTTTTGAGCATTTGTTGTTTCAATAGTTCCTTTTTGTTCTTCTCTGATAGTTTCCAAAATCAATTCAATTGATTTGACCCAATTTCCATTGAATGGTGTTATATCGCCCATTGTTTTATCAAAATAACCAGATGATAATCTCATAAGGGCACACAAGGAATCAAGTTCATATTTTCTTTCGTGGATCAATGAGTTCATTGCTTTCACTTTTGTATTCAAAAAACCTAGTTTATAAGTGTTATCTGAAGACCAAGTCTGTTCACCTTCATATTCATTTCTGTAAAATGCATTTGCGTATGGATCTAATAATACAGATAATACTTGTCTAGTGATTAAACCTTGTATCATTTTTTTTAACTTTTCGTCTTGGGAAATGAAATTTAAATATGGCCAAACTTGATTGTTAAATATTTCTTAAAAAACCTTGATTTGTTGAATCTCTTAACCACATTGCATTGATGTCTCCACTTTTCAAAAAAATTTTAACATTTTGTTTTTTAGTACGTGATAATAAATGTGTCATTTTTCGATTCATCATAAAATACAGTTGTATCTAAAGTATTGGGAAATGTGTTTGTGAATATTTTTGCTAATTCTTTATCTTTCATTTTTAATGAAATTTCCTTTGTAACTTTGTCAACAATTTTTGAAATAAATTTTCTTTCTTTGACTGGAGGTCTTTCAGATATTACATGAAGAATGATAAATAAAAAAGTCACCCAACACAAACACTTCATTGGAATGTTTTTGTTTCTAAATCGATTTCATTGGATGGTTAATTTTTATCCTGATGATTGAACTAGAAGCGAAAGAATGGGCATGTTGCATTGCAAGTAAGTTAAAAATGATATAAACAGAAAGCATCTATAATATTTCCACCATTAGTTCCTTTTTTATTTTTTAAACTTGATAAATCAAATGAAGAAACAAGTTTGTTTTCAGATCCAATTTGGATGTACGCATCCGTTATTTTATTGATACTCACACTTATTCTATATTTTCCTGGTGTTATAGGAGCTTTTTTTTACATGTATTACATCATCATGGTTGAAAAAAATTTAGATCGATTGGATGGTGATGCATCTGACCAGTATGGAAAACTAAAAGATGGAAACATAGAAGAGATATAAAAATTTTTTAACTTATTTTTTCCTCAAACAAATCTTTTGCCAAAATCCAATTGGTCACTGGCCAAAAAACTCATCACATGATAAAGAGATTTGTACCACAAATTTTAAAACACACTACCATTTTAGTCACAACTCTTCTGATGGCTAAATTTACTTTTAAAAATTACTACTACATTGCGGAGGAAAAAAAAGAAAAAATTCCATTTTTTGGTATTGCAGGAACTTCAAAAGAGAGAACCTTTATGTTTATAAAACCTGATTCCAGAGAAAGATGTTCTATTGGAGAAATCATTCAAGTTATTGAAACAAGAGGTTTTAAAATTGTTGGAATAAAATTCATTGAACCTTCTGTTGATTTAATCAAAGAACATTATATTGAACATGATGGTAAATGGTGGTATCAAGAATTGGTTTCATTCTTCAGTGGTCATGGTCCAGTTGTTTGCTTGGTGCTTGAAGGATCTGATGTAATAAAGTCGACAAGAAAAATGATGGGACATGCAAATCCATTGACTTCAGAACCTGGTACTATTAGGGGAAATCATGGATATCATTTTGCAAGAGGGAATGTAATTCATGGAGCTGACTCACCAGAAGCAGCTGAAAGAGAAATAAAATTGTGGTTCAAAGAAAATGAAATTATAGATTATAAAATGGATATTTACAAAATATTAAACGAATAAATGGGAGAATATTATGGTGATTAACATTTTTATTGCACAAAAATAAAGTTAAAAGAAATTTAAATTTTTAGATCTTTCACATTTATCACTTTTTCAAACAATATTGCAATCTACTTACTTTTTAAACTATTCAATGGAAGAAATTGTTTTTCCACCTTTTTCCTTTGTTTTTTTATCCAATCAAATTTGATTTGCAACCAATCAAATTTTTCAATAAAAAATGGGAACAAAGAAAAAAGTACCAAAAGAAAAAAAAACTGAAGAGGAAGTCCCAAAACATTCTGAAACTTTATCACTTGGAGGTAAAGGTGGTAACGAATTTGAAGAGGTAGGAGCTGAAGATGAAGAAATTATTGGCTTTACCATCTATTCAGGAAGTTCTGGATACATAGATGGTATTCAACC
This sequence comes from Neovahlkampfia damariscottae, assembly GCA_016618085.1. NCBI lineage: Eukaryota > Heterolobosea > Selenaionea > Neovahlkampfiida > Neovahlkampfiidae > Neovahlkampfia > Neovahlkampfia damariscottae. The sequence goes on from JABLTG010000087.1 coordinate 58,577, forward strand.
ATTCTTCTCTGGAAATACTAAATGTCAATTCCATGGTTCAAAAAAAGGAACAAAACATATCTTTAAATGTTCAGGAGAAGAAAGAATTACGGAAATTCAAATTCGTTCCTCTGAAGTTATAAACGCTATGAAATTCAAAACAACCAAAAAAGAAAGTTCTTGGTTTGGTGGAAAAGGTGGAAATTTAACAAGTTTTAAATTTGAAAAAATATTTGGAGTCAAAGGACGTTCATGTTTGAAAAAAAAAAAAAAAATTAATTTCTTCAAAGCTGATTTTCTGAATCAAATTCAATTTATTATACCTTATGATGGTCTTTCTGCAAACAAAAATGAAATGATTTTATCAGAAGAAGTTGGAAAAGCATTCAATGTAAAAGATTATTCTGATGTTACTTTAACAATTAATGGAGAAGAAATTGTATATCTTCATAAAGTTGTACTTATGCAATGGTAAAACACAAAAAAAAAAATTAATTCAAACAACAGTCCATCCATTTCCAATTTATTTAAAAATGGAGAAAAAGAAATTTCAATTAAAGTTGATTCACCAAAACATTTTAAAGAAATGTTATTATTTTTATATACAGGTCAATTTGAAGTGAATGATGATAATTATATGGAACTTATTGAAATAGCAAATGAATATGATATTAGAACATTAAAACTTGCTGGATTTGATTTTATTATTAAAGGAAAATGCAACGCGCAAAATGTTTGTAAACTTTTACAAGATTCAAAAGGCGGAAAATTCAAAAGTGTTGATCCAGAAGATTTAGTAAAAAGATGCATGAAATTCATCAATGAAAACACTGAAGCTGTATTTAAATCAGATGATTTTGTTCATTTAGACCATGATTTTATACTTGCCATGGTGAAGGATGATAATTTAGCACTTGATGAAATTGATATTTTTAATGGATGCGTCAGATGGGCAAAAAATAAAAGAAAAACAAAAGAAGAATCACTTGAAACCTATTTAAAAGATATTTTACCATTTATTCGTTTTCCAAATATTGATGGTGCAGAATTAGTTCATTACGTTAAACCAACAAATTTAATTGATCAAGAATTATATATTAGAATATTAGAACAACAAACAGCTCCTGAAGATTATGAACTAATTAATCCAATTAAAGAAATTCCAGGAAGAGGAGCAACAAGATTTAAATTTGACATTAAAACAGGTGGAAATGCAAGTCTTTTTAAACTATCATCCAATGGATTAACAATTGAAAAAACATCAGGTAATGGTTCTTGGTCAAATGCACAAATTTATGGTTCAAAAAAATTGACATCTGGGGTTCATTATTGGGAAGTTAAAATCAATTCAATCAACTCAGACAGATCAGGAACTGCATTTGGTCTTTGTAAAGATCCAACAAAAAAACAACAATATTCATATGATATGGTCATTGGTTTAAGTGGATATCAATATAACATGCAAGGTAATGATTATACACAATTCAATGCAAATGATACATATGGTTGTTATGTAGATTTTAATAAAGGGAAAGTTTGGTTTTTCCATAATGGAAAACAATTACAAAGTCATGGAGTTGTTAAAAAAGGTACAGCTTATTGGCCTTGTTTCCATATTTATTATGTACCTGATAAATTTACAGTAAGTTTTTTTGTTTCGTTTATTATTCTTTTTTAGTTGTCATTCCCTTCAAAGAAACCAAAACCAAAATAAATCTTTTTTTTTTTCACAACCAATAAGATTTCTTTTTATCACTTTTTTGTTGGTAGAAAGTGTAGAAAATGAAACAAGTTTTATTTGTTGGTCTTTTAATTTTTATTATTTTTGTTTTATTTTTTAATGTTTATTTATCACAACAATCAAGTAATTTACAAATGAAAGAAAAATATACAAAAGAAAGATTACATAATATTGAATTACATTCAGAAATACTTGAATTAAAAACTCTTTTAGAAACAAAACTTCCAAAGAATGAAGAAACAAAAAAATTTTTGGAAAAAAATTTGCCCACTGTTTATGGAAAAGAAAAAAAAAATGATGAAAAATTACAACATGAATTTTGGCATTCATTTGGAAGAGATCAACATTTTTCAACTTGTGATAAAGATTATGGATTTAGTTTAATTAAAGATTGGAGAAAATTAAAAAAAGAATATTCAGTTCCTTTGACAAAATCAATAAAACAGACAAAAGTGTTTTGTCATAAAATTAGACAAAGACATCATCGAGGTGATGACAATTTTTGTCATTTTGAAAATTTATATTTTTCTGCAAATACCCATGGAGGAAATTGTAGAAAAAATCAACAACTTTGGCAACAAAGGTTTGATTTAAAATTAACATTCAACTTTTAAGTGCTTTTCAATTGGAATTAGGGAATTTTATGAATTATAATTTCAGAGAAATTAAAGATCAATGCACAAAAACGTTAAAAGGAACCACATTATTAGTTGATAGAGATGATGTTTTTAATGTTTTTCATTCGTTAGCAAATTTTATTAATGCCTTCTTATCATTATTAATACTAAATAAAAAACCAAAAGTAGATCGATTAATAATTCTAGATTCAAAAACAGATGGACCATATTGGCCATTATGGAGTTCATTTTCAGATAAAATCATCAGAAGATCAAGTTTTGGAAATGAAATTGTCTGTTTAGAGAATGCTATTTTTACAATTCCAGGAGGTTCAAATTTTATTTGGAAAGATGTTTGGGTACCAAATGATTGTTATCATTCTTCTTTATTGAAGACATTTGTTAGATTTACTTTGAAGCATTTCAATCTTCTGGAACAACCAAGAAGAAAAAAAAATGATTCACCAATTAGAATTTTGTTATCATCAAGACAACTGAAACCGGGTGGTCCTCCCGGTTTAAAACCTGGTAGAAGAATTATTAATGAAAAAGAACTAGAAAATTTATTAAAAAATGATCTGAGAACTCCAGAAGGAAAACGTGTTCCAACTGAAGTAATTGTGAAGGATTTTTCTACGATACCCCTTTATGAACAAATCAGATTGATCAGAAATACTGATGTATATATTGGTATGCATGGTGCAGGAATGACTCATTTGATATTTTTACCTGATGAGGCTGTGGTAATCGAAATGTTTCCAAATGTAATTGTTTTTACACACAAAATTCAACATTTTCTTTTTTAGGGATGGCATCAAAGTAGCATGAGAAATTTAGCAAAATTAACAAACAAAATTTATTTATCATGGCAAAATTTACATAAAAAAAATATTGTTGAAGGAAATTCAAATATAATTGATTTAACAGAATTTCAAAAAATTGCAAATTCAGCAGTGCATATTGCATTAAGTTTTCATTTTGGAAAAGGGTTTCTGTAAAACTTATTTATTCATATTTTTTTTCACTAAAGGACTTTGTTCAACTTCTTCAACTTTCTTTGATTCCAATATGATTGGTGGATCAATTTTAAATTGTTTTTGTATTTTTTCGATTGTTAAATTCTTTCCAATTTCTAAATCTTCGTCAAATTCATTTTCTTTCAATTGAAAATTTTCGTCATCATCAAATTCTTCTTCTTGTTCAATATTTTTTGATGAAATGATTGTGGAAGCATGATTTGGTACTAAATAATCTAAACTTTCATGCCATACAATAAATGCAACAAATAATCTTTTTGCTAAAATTGAATTGTTAAAAACACCGACATCAAAAATATTTGTTCTTTTTTCTTGACCTTTCACATAATTTTCTTTTAATCTTTCATGAATTTCATCTAATAAATAATGATATGTAACAAAAATAAATAAAGCAACTAATTGTCCATATAAAACATCAATGGTATAATGAAAATGAGTCGCAACAATGAATACACTTGCCATTAAAGTTATTGGAAAAACAGCACATTTCAAATAAACATTTTCGGTATATCTAAAGAAAAAACATGTATAAAGCATTATAACAACTGAATGACCTGAAAATAAAACATCAAAACAAGTAGTTTCTTGACCAAACATAACTAAAACAGCAGCGTATAAAATATTATCATAATATTTTGATTTACAAGATGGATATGGATTTGGTAATAAAGTAGCTGATATTGATATTCCTAAATTGATTAGATTTTCTCTTTCGAAACTATACCTCTCATTAAAAAAATAGCTCCATGAAGTAATGCCAATCTTGGAATAATTCTGAATAAAAGACCTGAAAATCCATGATATTTTGTACAACTAAATGCTGAAAGTATGACAACACAAAACTGTCCAAAATCTTTGACAAAATTAAATTTTTTCATTTTTTTATTTACCAGGCAGAAATGTTTCTGGAAGAAATGGAAGAAAATAAAATCCATGATCGAATAATGATTTATCTGAAACTCTCATTTCTAAAATTAAAATTAAACAAAAAGTGTCAAACCTCTAATCATTCTGTTTTGAACATAAACTTGAAATATTACATTGATATAAACACACAAAGAAAACCAAAACTGATAATATCATTGAAAAATAAACATAAACTTACAATACTAAATAAAAAAGGAACAATTCTTTTTTTCCATTCTTTCAAAACAAAAAATCTGAATATTTTTTGTCCTATAATTTGAATAAGAATACTCCATTCAATTTGGTAATCATCTGGATGATCCTCTACAAGTACTTCTGATTTTTCATTTTTTTCCGTCATTCACTTTTTGTTTGTGTGAAAAGAAAAAAGAATTTGATTGGTTGATTTCAAAGAGTTTTATTTTGAATGAATTACAAAAATCTACCATACTCATCAGATCCACATGTTCGAATTAATTCACGTAATGTTGTGAAAAGTGAATGACATTTCAACCAGTCACCTGGACAATCAATGTATTGCATCTACAATTTGATATTTTAGAAAAATTGAAAGTGTATTTTACCAATCCACCTTGTTTATCAACTTTTGCCACTATATCATTTCTTGGTATTATATTAATATTGACACTATTTATATCCTTTTCTGTCAGTCCAAATTTGTACCTTGAAAAAACTACTCCTGGAGATGAAAATGTAATAGCTTTCAACTTCTGCTTGGCTCCACTAAAAAAAAAATTAACTTTCAATCAACTTTACACAATATTTGCAATCCCTCCTCCAAGACTATAAAAATAAGATAGATCAATCAAATTACCTGTGTCCTGTCAAAATGATGTTTCGAAGATGTTTGTTATTTCGAACATAATCATCAAGTACTGTATAATAAAAAGTCATTTCAGATCTATTTCCAATGAATAATTCTTCTAATAAACTGACCAAGTATACTATTCTAGCAGTTAAATCTTCTGGCCAAAATGAAACAAATGGACCAACTAAACAATCATTAAGAATTAATTTTTGAAATACCAACTGACAAAATTTGTAATAATCCAATCTCCTTCCAAATATCAACATCTTGAATCAAATCAATTAATGAATGAGTTCCTCTGACAGAAATAATTGATAAATTTTTCTCTGGAATGTAATAATCATAAAAAGCTACTGATTGATTTGTTTGATGAATCTATTGTGATTTAACAAATGTATTCATTATTCTTACCACTTTTGCACCTTTCAAATGTGAAAACCAAATATTCATATCCTGTGAAAAATATGGTTCACTGGAATATGCCAAAATTGATAAAAAACCATAATCAGCAACTTTCAAACCATGCCATGATTTGTCACAAATAGGATACACATTTGATGTTCTGTTAAAATAAAATCCTTTTTTTGCCCAATTTGATTCTTCTGGATACTCTCCTTGATTATAATTCCCCAAGAAAAATATTGTACATGTGATGAAGACAAACACCCAAAAAAATAAAAAATGACTTTGATCTGAATCTCTTTCATCTCTTTTAAAAATATAAAATGCAGATAAAATAGTGATTGCTAAAATAAATACTCCAGGAATATTTCCTAAAAAAACAAATGATCCAATCACAGCAACAACAGAAGCAATAAGAATCAATGAGACCCAAAAGAAAACTGATAGAATTCTGAATATTGGATGTTCAAATTCTGTATGTAAATGCTCTGGAAAATCAATTGCATCCGAATCAGTTTTTGATCCAATCAAATCATCTGTTTCATCAGGCTTTGGAACAGGACTATCTGAGAAAAGATAAATCGTTTCATTTGGAAAAATTTCTTCCTTTTCCTCTTTCTTTTCTTCATTTTTTACATTAAATCTCAAAATATAAAGAACTGTTATAATGACAACCAAAATCAAAGGAATTAATAAAACTTGAAAAGTTGTAAAAAAGGAATGAAAAAATTACGTAGACCAAGTTCTGTCATTCCTAATGTTAAACAACCTGTTATAAGTATAGCAATAGCGTATGATAAATTTTTACATTGATTATAAATGTGATTTGGTGATTGATAAAATCCATCTTCTATAATAGAAATTGTTCTTTGAATAATATTCACATCCCAAGCTGCTTTTAATCTTCTCCTTGATGGATCATGTTTTGGCATAAAAATGAATAAATTTAATAAAATTTCGACTAATGAACAAAATGCCAATGCAAATGATACTGTTGAAAATTTAACAATATTTCAACTTACAAGTGAAAAGTTCCCAAAGCTCAAAGGTACCTAACAGTGCTGTCAAAGCAATGAAAAATATAAGTCCGCCAATAATTATCCATAAATGCTTCACTTGAAAATTATATTTTTTTTTTAGTTTGGAAGGTGTTAAATTGGCAATACAGCATAACCAAGAAATTATAGCCCTATATTTTTTTTAATTATTTTATTCAAATACCACATATTCATTTCTTTTTTTATGTCTATTTCTTCATCTGTTGCAGATTCCTTTGTTGATTTAAAATATTCTTTGTGTGCTTGTGATTCAAAGATATTTTTTTGAAAGAGAAAGAATAAAATGACTCTTTTGTAATTTTCTATAACACTTGCACAAAACCAAATAAAAATAAACATTAAAGTAACAAAAGATCCACTTGATATAAATGCTTGAAATCCCAATTGAAAATCACGATATACTAAACCATAGGTAATACCAAAAATTATAGGAGACCATTCTAATGATATAATCAATGCGAATTGTATAAATAATCCAATAAAGTTTGGAATTTCAATTCCAAAGCCATACTTTAAAAATTTCGAAATCTAAAAATTAAGTTAAAAGGACTTGTGAAAAAAAACTTTTTTTGAAAATAAAGAAAATTGTTTCTATTATTTTTGTTAGTGATACAAAGATTCTGTTTTACTTTGTTCCAAATCATTTTTCCAGTTTGAACTGTTTTTGCGAGTAAATTTGATACAAATAAAATTCCGATGAAAAACATTGATATCAAGGCACCTATCATGGTATTTAAATTTGGAAATAGTCTTACAATGAATGCAAATTTTATACAATCTGTCATAAGAGCGATATTTCTCTACTGTTCTGTAATGAAAAAAAACTTGCAACCCAAAAGAACTGGCAACTAAAATTAAAAGTAACCCGGCCAATATCACAGTATAACTCAGGTATATACTCCTGATTAACATGAACCAAGACTTAGACTTGTTTGAGGATTCATTCGAGGTCATTTGCTGATTGGATAACTATATTCACCGAATAAATGAAAAAAAAAATGTTACACAAATTTATAGAAATCATGAATCCAATATTTTATATTTAGTTCAATTTAATCCACCAATCATTGTCCATTTGCCAATTAATGTCCTACCAACCTCAACAAACAAGTTTAACAACTAGGTTTTATGACTGGTGGAATAAATTTCCATTGTACACAAGAATAATTTTATGCTCTTGTGTTGGACTTTATATTGTTGGTTTATTATCAGGATGGCCTTCAACTTCAAATATTTGTTTTTCTCCGTTGTCTGTAATTAAATTTCCTTCAAGATTTTACACAATCTTCACACATCCATTTTTTCATCTTGGAATACTTCACATTGTTTTTAACATGATGGCTGCTTTATCATTCGGTGTAGGGCTAGAAAATAGATTAGGAACAACAGAATTATTTTTATCTTTATTAGCACTCATTTTATTAGCTACATCACTTGAACTTTTAATAGTAGCACTATTTGTATATATTCCTTCACTTTCAAGTTGTAATTTTAAACAAAGTGTTGAATTAATTTCTTAGTTGTTGTGAACACTTTTGGTCGATCATTATTTAATCAAATTGTCTATACTTGTGGTGCTGGATTTTCGGGTATTTTATTTGCCTATATGGCAATTTCAAACAAAGTTTTTCAAGTTGAAAGAGAAAGGTAAAAAAAAAGAAAAAATTAATGTTTATCATTAGTGTTTTTGGATTATTTTCAATACCAGCAGCAATATATCCTTGGTTGTTATTAATCCTTTTACAATTCATTTTTCCAAATGTTTCTTTGATGGGTAAGAAAAAAATAACTTTAATATTCATCTATCATTAGGTCATTTATCAGGATTAGTTTGAGATTAAAAATAAATCTAAAACCTTTTCTTTAGATTGCAGGGTATATTTATGCGTATGGATTTCTTGGTAGAAAATGGTGGGGTGTTGTATTATCAAAAGCTGAAACTATTGTGCCAACAAAAATCAGACACCTTGAATACTTTATCACAAAAAATCCTGAATTATCTGATGAATCAATTTGGAATTCTTTTCGTTTTTCTTCTTCAAATCCTGAACAAACAACGACACCACAAGGAGAACAACTTGAATTTTCTGAAACTTTATCATTTCCTGGTTCAGGTAGGGTTTTGGGACCTCCTCCTGACAGATAAAAAAAATAAAAAAAAAATCAAACAAAATTCACATAATTTATTTGACCAATCAAATTCTTCCTTCATCTCAAACGATTCATCACAACAAAACAAATGCCAAAAAAAATTGATCGCTATATTCTTGGTAATACAATCGGAAAAGGTATGAAAAATCAAAATCCTAAACTCCAGGCACTTTTTCAAAAGTAAAGTACGCAGTTGACTCAAGTACAAAAGTACCTTATGCCATTAAAATAATTGACCGTCAAAGTAAACTAAATTTTTTTTTTTTTTTATTCACAACTAAAGTGATTATAAGAGAAAATATGGAAGCTCAATTAAAAAGAGAAATAGCTATTATGAAAATACTGAAACATAGAAATGTTATTGATTTAAGAGAAGTTCTTCAAAGTCAAAATCATATTTATATTGTGTTAGAAGTAAAATTAAAAAAAAAATTAAAAAAAATTTAAAGTTGATTACGGGTAAATTTTCTAAAATTATTTATTTTTGATAGGTGGAGAATTATTTGATAAAATTGTCAAAGAGAAAAGATTCACAGAAAAAGTTGCAAGAAGATATTTTCAACAATTAATGTCAGCTATTTCTTATTGTCATGAATGTGGTATTGCTCATGTAAGTTTTCTTTTTTTTTTTTAAATTTTAAAGCGTGATTTAAAACCTGAAAATTTACTTGTTGATTCTGAAGATAATATAAAAATCTCTGATTTTGGTCTTAGTGCATTAACAGCTCCAAGGTAAAAAAAAAAAAAAATTAATACTTTTTGAAAAAGAGATTCAGATCCACAACTTTTGACAACAACATGTGGAACTCCAAATTATGTTGCACCTGAAATTCTTTCTGAAAAAGGTTATAACGGATTCAAAGCTGATATATGGAGTGCTGGTGTTATTTTATTTGTTATGCTTGCAGGATGTAAGAGATAATTAAATTTGAATTAATTTCAATTAGATTTACCTTTTGAAGATGATTCCATTAAAATTCTTTTCGCAAAAATTGAAAAAGGTCAATTTAAAATGCCTTCATTTTTTTCAGAAGGAGCTTCAAGTTTAATTTCAAGGATGTTGAATGTAGATCCAGAAAAAAGAATTACAATCAAAGAAATATTTGAAGATGAATGGTTTAAAGTTGGTTATCAAAAAGAAGATAATAAACCAATTTCAATGTCAAAAGAAGATGAAAAAGAATTATCAAAAAAAGCTATTAGAATGAGTATAGGAGAACTTAAAACAGAAGATGAAGAACAATCAAATCAAGAAGATAATATCAAATTTGATGCGTAAGAATCAAAATAACATTATAACCTTATTTTTTAGTATTAACGCTTTTGAGTTACATTATAAATTAACAATTGGACAATTAAATCCTTTAATATCAAGTGTTTCAAGTGAAAAATATAGAAAAGAAACTTCTTTTATTATTGCTGGTTTACTTGATGATGTTACAAAATATCTTGTTAGTGAATTAAAATCAATGAAAATCAGTTCAACTACAAAAAATTTTGATTTTAAAGCAGAAATTAAAGGTAATTTAGCATCACATAATCAAATTGTTGGTGTTCATGTTGAAGTTACTCAAATTGTTTCAAAATTATGTTTGATTGAAATTAAAAGAAAAACTGGTGGAGTTTTGGAATTTAATGAATTTTATAGAAACTTTGTTGAAAAAATTTCAAAAAGAATCATTTCAAAAACTACATCAAAATAAATTTCAATTCTGTTGTTGTTTTATTAAATAAAAATAAAAATTTTATTTTTTCAACTTTGAATTGAATTTGATACCTGTCTTGGATGGTCTGCTGTCACAACACTGATATTTTGGTTACTAAATTCAAAATTGTAGGTTCTCCACAACACACTGATTATCCTATTTATCTCGAAGTAAATTTAATTTTTTTCACCAAATATGGAGAAGTAGCGACCAATTTTTATTCATCGGAGTATTTTTCAAACAACAAATTTTCCAATTTTTAGTAATCAGCTCAAACAGGTCATTTTCCAAACCAATCAATTCATACAAGGGTAAATGACCAATAAGAAACTCAGATTTTGAACGAATAAAAAACAACAACAATAAAATGAGCACAAAAAATCAAGCAAATCAAGTCATCGTCATTGGAGGTGGTTTAGCTGGTCTCTCTGCAGCACACACTATTTTAGAACGTGGTGGAAGAGTACTCCTTCTTGATAAGAATTCTTTCTGTGGAGGAAACTCAGTCAAAGTAAAAAAAAAAAAAAAATTAAAATTTCCTAGGCAACATCTGGAATTAATGGAACATTAACAAGAACACAAATTAAACATGGAATCCCAGACTCTCCAGAAATTTTTGAAAAAGACACAGCTCTTTCTGCATCAAAAGGAAAAACAACTGAAAGTTATCCACTTGCAAAAGTACTTACACATGGAAGTGGACCTGCTGTTGAATGGTTAATTGATGCTTTTGGTCTTGACTTAAGTCTTGTTTCTAGACTTGGTGGACATTCACATCCAAGAACTCACAGAGGAGGAGAAAGATTTCCAGGTATGACTATCACATATGCTCTTTTAGAAAAATATGAAGAAATTGCTGAAAAAAGTGATAAATGTGTTCTTCTCAACAAAGCTAAAGCTGAAAAACTTTTAACAAATAATAACGGAGATGTTATTGGTGTTGAATACACAAAAGATGGAAAAACATTCACTGCTTATGGACCTGTTGTTCTTGCTACTGGTGGATATGGTGCTGATTTTTCAAAAGAAGGTCTTCTTTTAAAACATAGACCTGAACTTGAAAAATTCTCAACAACTAACGGAGAACATTGTACTGGTGATGGATTAAAAATGGCTTTATCTATTGGTGCTGATACTGATGATTTATCATTAGTTCAAGTACATCCAACTGGTCTTGTTAACCCAAAAGAACCAAATGCAAAAGTTAAATTCTTAGCTGCTGAAGCTTTAAGAGGATGTGGTGCTATTATGCTTGATAAAAATGGTAACAGATTCGCAAATGAACTTGGAAGAAGAGATTATGTTTCAACTCAAATGCTTAATGGAGCAGGACCATTTAGACTTATTCTTAACTCTGGAGCTGCAAAGAAAATTGAATGGCATTGTAAACATTACACTGGAAGAGGTCTCATGAAATATATGAAAAATGGTAAAGAATTAGCAAATGAAATGGGTATTTCACTTTCAAAATTAGATTCAAGTTTCAAAAAATACAATCAATGTGCTAAAGATCAAAAAGATGAATTTGGAACAACATTCTTTTCAGATTCACCATTTTTTACAGATGATTATTTCTATGTTGCTGTTGTTACACCAGTTGTTCATTACACTATGGGAGGTTTAGCTATTTCAACTGATGCTGAAGTACTTTCAAAATCAGGAAAACCAATCAAAGGTTTATATGCTACTGGAGAAGTTTGTGGAGGTGTTCATAGATTAAATAGACTTGGAGGAAGTTCATTACTTGATTGTGTTGTTTTTGGACGTGTTTCTGGTGCTGCTGTTACAAAATATTTACTTGAAAACTATAATACAAAAGGAGGTTCAGGTGGACAAAAACAAATTAAATTCACAATAACATTTGATGAAGATACATTTGGAAACCTTCCAACAATTCAAGCTACATCTTCAAGTCAACCACAACAACAAGAACAAGAAACATCAGCTCCTGCTACAACTTCATCATCAAGTGGTGGTATGAAAGTTTATACAAGAGAAGAAGTTGCAAAACATACAAGTGAAGACGATGTTTGGGTTATTGTTAATGGACAAGTTTTGAATGTAACAAAATTCTTAGGTGAGCATCCAGGTGGAAAAGACTCTCTTATGTTATTTGCTGGAAGAGACGCTACTGAAGAATTTAACATGATTCACAAACCAGATGTTGTTGAAAAATATGCTGCTTATGCTGTCATCGGTACTGTTGAAGGTGGTTCAGTTGCTCCAAATCACACAAGCGCTAAAATTGATTATCTTGCAAAAGGAAACCAACTCAAAAGTAAAATCTAAAAGTTTTAATTTTACAAACTTTATTTTAATCATTATCATTCAATTCTTGTAAAGATTCTTCAAGACTTTTCATTTGTTCCATTGAAAGAAAAGTTTCTTCTGAATGATCATTTTTCACAATTTTTTTCTTTGGAGTTGATCTTTTCATTCTTCCTTTTGTTGGTGTTATTTTTTTTGTTGAATTATTTGAAGTAAAATCAAATCTATTTGTTGATGAAGTGTCAATAATCAATTCACTTGGAGTAAAATTGAATTTATTTGGTGATGAATTGAATTCCAAATTTAATTTCTTATTATCCAAACCAAATTCAAAATTAGAAACATTTGAAAATTCAAATACAAAAGTATCATACTTCTTATTTTCTTCTTTTTCTTGAGTAAAATAAAAATTTAAGTCAAAGAGTCTCTTAATCTTTTGATCTAAAACTAATTTTGGATACATATTTTTTACGCATAATATAATTTCAATATTTTCTTGTATATTTTTTGGACATGAACCTAATAATTCTGGATTTGTTTTTAACATTTTTTTAACAAAATTTAAATTTTGTTTCAACCTTTCAGATGCAAATAATAATGAAGTTCCATTTTGAGTTATTGCAGTTTCAACAACATCATCATCATCTCTTAATTCCAATGAACAATTGAATAATTTCTTTCCATCTTTATTAACCACTTTTAAAACTATTTCTTTATTATTTTCAAAAAATTCTTGAAAATATTCCCAATTTTTGTGATCTCTTTCAATCATTTCATTGGCAAAATCAATATTATTGAGAATTTCTTTTGGAATTTTACTCAAAATATTTGGATAAGATAAAGCTGCTGCATTTATAATCTTAATATCTTTTTTGATTTCATTATTGAATTTTACATATAATTCACCTCTTGATGCAGCAACTTCTAAACAAAAATCATAATTTTCAAAAAATTCAATTGGTATTTTATCATTTGGTAATCCATCTTTAATTCCATTCAAAACATTTTCTTTAGTATAATATTCTTTTGATAAATATTCCAAACTTGATGGTGTTTTTTTTAATGCAATATTAATCAATTCTTTATTAGGTTGATTGAAATAAATAAGTGATAATCCATTTTGTTCAAGTGCTTTTTTTTGAATTTCAAAATCATTTAAAATACTATTAGAAAATCTATTGATTAACTTTCCATTAATTGAAATTATTTGAATAGCCAAATCCTTATCAGAAAGAGCAATAGGTGGTAAAAACCTAATTGCAGATTGATCTTTCTTTATTGCATTATATGCAACTTGATGATTTGATCTTACTGTTTCATTGAAATATTGAATATCTAATGGTTTCATTGAAACTACGTAAAGTGCAAATTCAACATTGTTTTTAATTTCTTCACCAATGTGATCAATTGAAAATCTATTTTGAATAAATGCTTCTTTTACAATATCTAAATCATTTTTAAATTCTTCTGGACAATATCTCAATTGTGATCCGTCGATAATCATGGCTTTAAGAGCTATAGATTTTTTTTTCTTTTTTTCTGAAGGAATAAAATAAAAACTACCTTTGTTTTCAATAAATGTATTGATGATTTCTTCATCATTTTTTAATTCATTCTTTAAGTTTTGATAAATTTTTTGATTTTTTGAAACCACTTCCATCATGATTGATTTATCATTTTGAAGTTCTTTTGGTATATTTTGGTATTCTTTTTCGTTTTGTATTAAAAGTGATTTTATTACTTCTATATCTTGTTTGAATGAATCAGGTATAAGTTCAAATGAAAATAATCTTTTTTGTTTGATTGATTCAAGCAAGACGTTTTGATAATTTAATTTTTCTTGAGTTGTTTGTTCTTCTTGGTTTTTAAATGGTGATTTGTTTGTAAAGTTTATAAAAGGTGAATCAAGTTGGAAATCAAAGGTGTCACAATTTACTTCAGCTAAAATTTCTTTCTCATTTTCTTCATGGTGTTTTTCATTCTCTTCTTCAGATTCTTCTTCATAAGAATCTTCATGGTCAAAATCTTCTTCATCAGAATAACAGTTGTAACATTCTTGGGTGTCCATTCAGTCAGATTTTTGGTTGAATCAGTTTGGTTGGCAGATTAAAAAAACAACAACCAACTGTTTGGTTCTCTAAAATAATTAGCCACCTTTTTTAGTTGTGTTTCATAACAAGCGCCATTAGTTTAGGGGTAGAATGCGACGTTGCCAATATATGCAAACTCGTTGTGACCGGGGTTCGAATCCCCGATGGCGCATCTTTTTGCCAAGAAACCAACTATGTTTTGGTGTGGAGTTTGTCTTGTGGTGAAAACTAATCAAATGCCTCTTTAATTAAAAAATTTTTATTTTTTGTTTGGATTTTCAAATTTTTCAGTTTTTTTTAAATTCTCTTTCATTTTTTGAAATAAATCAGATGTTAAAAATCTACCCCAAGTGTCAAGCATTAAATTTATGATTGAAGACTCAACATCATAAAATAATTCATTTGAAATTAACTCTTCAATATCAGGTTCTTTTTGAGCTTCATCTAATCTATTTCTTACAGCTGTTCTTAATCTTTGACTAATATTCAATTCTAAATCAGCTGATTTTGATAAAAATGTATCAAAAATTAAATTTCCATAATAAATTTGTTCTGATCTCTTTTTCAAATTTTTATATAAATTTAATTGTTCAATAAATAAAAAATTTTCTGATGACCATTCTCTCTTACAATAATCACCTAAATAATGACTTGAACTTGATTCGATAACTGCTAATAAATGAGAAAGTGTATTAAAATCCTTTGCATTTGCATCATCAACTATTTTTGAATGATCATAAGTCATATATAATAATAATTTTCTATTTTCGGTCATTGAATCTCTATCCATAACTCTTTTTTTTTTTCTTTTGTTCCATGTAAATGTTCTGATGATAGGTATTGCAATAGCAACAAAATTTGAAAGAAAACATGCAAATACTATTGACCAAATAGCTGAAAAATAATATTCATATTCACGATTCCATTGAGGTATCAAAGCCATTAATAACCATATAAAACCAAAAACACTCCAAATTATCATATTCAAAAATAATTCTTGTCTAATTTTGAATTCTTCTTTTACAAAAAGAAGTAACAAACAAAATACAGCTAGAACTCCAATATAAGCAACTGTAAAGATGACAACTACAATTCCAGCTGAAAATTCAAAAGCGCATCCTTGATCCCAAAGAAATATTTGTTGATAATAAATTGCATTGAAAGCCATAAAAAGAATTCCTTGAAAACCCATTGCTAAAAAGAAAATTGAAATAATGAATGAAGATGAAGAGTATAACTTTAACATTTTGAATCTTCTCATTTTATAAGCTGTTAATTTAACTGATTGTCTTTTCTTTCTTCTTGGATTATTCATAGTAATAGTTTTAATTTCAGTTTCAGCAAACTGTTCTTCTTTTGTTATTATTTTTGGTTTTATTTGTGTTTCAGTGACCTGTGGTGTTTCTTCTTCTGGTTCTTTTTTATCATCTGGTTCTTTTTCTTGTTTTATTTCAGAACATTCTTGAAAGACTTTTGTTTCGTTTTCATTTGAAAGAGAAGTTTCATTTTTTTCATCTTTTATTTCTTCCATTTCTTTTCCTACTTCTTCTTTTTTATAAATGGATTGAGGTTCCTCCATATCTTCAGGAAGTGGTGTTTCAACAGCAGGTGGAGGAACAGGTGTTTCTGCAACGTTTCCTGCAAATTTACCAAAAATTGAGACATTATTCTTATCTTCTTTTTTTTGAAAAAGTGATAATGGTTTTGTTAAACTAAACAAAGTTTGTTTTCTATTCAATTCTTCAGGAATTTCAAAATTAACCATATCATCTTTTAAATGTGTCAATCTTGTTACCATAATCAAACGAAAAGATTGCATTAAATATGGTGCCATGAACACTAAAAAAAAGTTAATTTTTTTTTTTTTAAAAAGAGGTTTACTTGGAACTCCAAAAAAAGCGAAAACATAATATAAAGTACAAGGAAAAATTTGTCTTCCAATAGCTATCCTAAGTGATAAAATACTGACCATTAAATATTGTGTGAATATCATCACAAACAGATAAACTTTCGACCTAGATTTTAGTGGATGAAAATTGGATCTCCAAATGACCAGCGGAATTATGATTAATGTGTATATAGAGTATAAACTGAATACTGTTATAGACCAAGGTCTGACAAACTCCCAATAATCCTCTCTATCAAACTGTTGTTGTGTGATGTCAGAGGACATTGAAGAATTGTTTTGATTGGTTGAAAGTAACGGTTTGAATTAGTTTCGAAAATTTATTTTTTTTTATTAAACATCAAATTTTTCATTTTTAGATACAAATTCTCTCATTTTTTGAAAAACATCACTGCCCAAAAATCGACCTAAAAATGACTTTTAAATCTGTATAATTTCTTACCCCAAGTATCAAGCATCAAATTTGTGATTGAAACTTCAACTTTATAAAACACATCATGTGGAATTAATTCTTCTGTCTCCTTTTTATCAGATTCTTCATCTAAAACTTTTTTTACTTGAACTCTTAGTCGTTGATTGATGTTTAATTCTAAAGAAGCTGTTTTTGAAATAAATGTATCAAAAATTAAAAGACCATATTTCAATTGTGATTCTCTATCTGTCAATTTTTTATAAGAATTTAATTGTTCTAAAAATAGAAAATTTTCTGAAGACCATTCTCTTTTGCAATACTCTAATAAATAAGGTGAAGCTGTTTTTGATTCTAAACAAGCTTGTAAATGTGATATACTATTAAAGTCAGTTGCATTTGGATCTTCCGTTTTTTTACTATGGTCAATAGCCATATACTTTGTTTTTTTAAAAAAATACTTTCTTACCATTAATAATTTTCTAGATTCTGGCATTTGATCTGGATTTAATTTTTTTTTTTTCAATTTTTTTTTTACACTCCAAATAAAAGTTCTAATTATTGGAATTACAGTAGCAACAAAATTTGAAAAAAAACAAGCAAAGACAATTGTCCAAACAGCTGAAAAATAATATTCATACTCACGATTCCATTGTGGAATTAAACCAAATGCAAGAAATAAAGCTCCAAAAAAAGCCCAAATCATAATATTCAAAAATATTTCTTGTCTAATTTTAAATTCTTCTTTTGTAAAAAATAAAATATAAGCTAATTCAAGACCGAGTACAACAAAATAAACAACTGAAACAATGACAATAACAATGCCAGCATAAAATTCTAATACACAACCTTGGTCCAATAAAAATAACTTGTCATAAAAAATGGTATTGAATAAACAAAAAAGAACACCTTGAAATAACATTGCAATTGTAAAAATTGTTAATTGAAATGATGATGAAACATACATTTTCAATAAATTAAAAGTACGTAATTTTCTTAATGCTTTCTTTGCTGCTTTATCTTTCATGATTGAATTAAATGTATCTTCTTCTTCTTGCTTTTCTGTAATTTGAATGGTAGTTGAGTCATTATTTTCATTAATTTTAACTTTTTCTTCTTCTTTTATGGTGGGTTCATTTTTTTCTTCTGAGGTTGTAAATTCTGTTGAATCACGTAATTCAATAGTGGTGTCATTTTTTTTGTCTTCTTTTTTTGGTTTTGAACTTTTTCTTTTGTCAAGTACCATATCAATAACACTTCTTTTATGATCTTCTTGATGTTCTTCATTATTTCCATTAAAAATTGAAGTTTTAAACAAAGTTAAATTATTGGTGAGTCCTTTTTGTTCTGGTATATCAAAATTAATCATTTCTTGTTTCATTTTTCCTAATCTTGTCACCATAATTAATTGAAAAGATTGCATTATATAAGGAAACATAAACACTTGAAAGTTAAAAAAAAAAATTAAAGTCTTACTTGGAACTCCAAAAAATGCAAATATGTAATATAAAACACATGGAAAAATTTGTCTTCCAATTGCTATACGTAATGAAAGAATACATACCATGAAAAGCTGGGCAAAAATCGTCACGAACATGTACCCTTTTGGTCTTAATCTTAAAGGATGAAAATTGGACCTCCATATCAACAGAGGAACAACAATGATTGTGTATATTAAATAAAAACATAGAATTGTGATTGACCAAGGTCTCACGAAAGGCCAAAAATCTTCTTGGTCGAATTGTTGATCCGTGATGTCAGACATGGTAGACCAATTAAGTTGAAGATGAAAAATCAACGTTGAAAAAAATAAAAAAATTAAATTCTATTATTTTTTATGCTCAACCAAATACTTTGAAAAAGGAAAAGGTCCAAATTTGATTCGTCTCTAATAAAAAAATCAATCCCATTGGTCAAATTTTGGAAAAAATGGAAAATCACCAACGGCAATCACATAACTTTTTCCGGCCTGTAGTTTTAACACCACATAACAGAAAAGAGGAAAAACCAGAACAAAATTCAACACCATATATTGAAACCATTCCACCTCAACATTTTCAACAAAAAACAGAAATGAATTTTATTCTGCCTCCAATTCAACCATTCAAAAAACAAAAAGTTGAGCCAAAAAAACCAAATTATATTGGAGGTACTTTAAATTCAAGTGAAGTTTTTAAGCCACAACTTGACATCAACGAATTTTTTGGATTGTTAGAAGGTTCTAATGACAATTATTCACTCAAAAACAGTGGAATTAAATTCAACGTTTATTGCAATGGAGTGCTAAAACCAACAGAAAAATTATCTATAATGTACATTATTCCAGGAATACAAGAAAAACCAACAAAATTGATTGAAATACCTTTTTTTGGAAATCGAGCTATTGTTGATCTGGACTTGGCTAAAGAACAATTTTTTCTTCAAAATATAAAACAAGGCAAGGAATTCAAATTAATTTTTTTGTTCAATAATACTCAAGTCAGAACACCGAAATTCAAAATTAGAAACAACAACCTTCAAAATATTTTAGCTCCAATTCCACTTGAAAATCAAATAAAAGAGATAATACAAGTTAAAGAAGTGATACCAGGGTCAGCATTATCCTTTGGAGGACAATTCATCAAATTGTATTTTAAATGTAGCTCAGAAATGATGGAAAGCTTAGAACCTCAAGTTTTAATTAACAATATGAATGCCACTATTTGGTACTTTGGTCAAGATAAACTTCCAAATGGTGAATTCAATGTACTTCTGATAGAAACACCAAAGATTCAAATCAGTATCCCGGCGCTTGAAACTTCTTTGATTTTATTCAACAGAGGTGAAGAAATTAGCTGTCATCCTTTTAAGATAAGTAAGAAAAACAAATTTGTTTATTTTTCAAGTTGGTGAAGTAGACAAAAAAAATGAGCCTGAAGATAAGCCAGCAATCAAGAAAGTACACCGTAATAGGAATCCACATCAAACACAACCTTTTCAATCATTACCGTCTCTTGTGGACATGATTTCAACATTACCTAAAGTGGTCAATTACAATCCACCAGAAACACAAAACCTTAATTCAACTGTGTCAACAGAAAATGATAAAAAGGGTAAAAGTAACCTGGAATTGATTGAAACCAGAACAGAGATTGTTGAGACTTCAGATGAAAGTTCAACAATTGCTTCTTTCTTGGATAAATTAAAGATCAATGTTGTTACGAATCAAAAACAATCAAAACAACCTTTTGAAGATTTTGAAAATTCTTTCGTTAATGGAAGACATTTAAACGATCAGTTCTTAACACACCTTGCTCACAAACACTTCAATGAGAAGAATAATTCAATAAGAACAGGATTTTTACTTGGAAAATATTTGCTACTCAGAAAAGAAAGTTACAAAAAATTAAATGGAGGCTTGAATGGATGGAGATCATTTCTTTCGAACATTGGTATTTCACAGTATGACAAAGTGAATGAAGTTATAAATTTATATCAACACCTTGGATGTTATAAAAAATTTCAGTTGGTCACAGATTCGATTTGGAGAGTTCAAAGATTGGCATTGAAGATTTCTCAATGTTTGAAATCAAAAGAAGAAGAAAATCAATTTTGGTTGAATTGGTAATTTGACATTATTTAAAATCCCAATAAAATCTGAGTTGATTTTTTTCTTTTTTATTTCGAAAGTATCTATTTTCTTATTGGATAATTATCAAACCAATCATCAACGTAAGTAAGTGGGGCTTTCCCGAATTGACATATCAAGGTTTTTTGATTTTGATGAGCTGAGAACATCGGATTTTCTCTCCACATGACAAAGTTGAAATTTTTCATCAAAAAAAAAGTCAGTTTCCCGTTTTTCAAATTATGAATTCCGAATTGACATATCAAGGTTTTTTGATTTTGATGAGCTGAGAACATCGGTTTTCCTCTCCACTGGACCATCTTGAAATTTTTCATCAAAAAAAAACTCTTTTTCCCGTTTTTCAAATTATGATTTCTGATTTAAAACATTCATCATAACACATTTTTTTCTTCCCATTTCTCCTCTTCTAAAGGAGTCATCTGATTGGATCATTTAGATTTTTTTATTTTATAACTTCAAAAAAATTCCGAATTTGTTGTTTTTATTTATATAATTTGGTTTTTTTGTGCACAAAATTTGTCCTGTCCAAATGTTCGTAAATTGAACATAAAATTGACCAATGAAACAATCACAAAAAATTCCAAAAAGTTATAAATGGAATTTTATTTTTCCTTTTTGGTAACCCAAAAGTAAGTTCATTATTTCATTAAAACCATTTAAACAATCCAAGATGTACCAAAATCAAGCTAACGTAAATACACCACTTCAAATTCAAAGTTCAAATCATTCAGTACATATTAACATGAAAAAGATTTTTATTATTGAAATTAAGAAGCGCTCGATTTACTTTTAGTAAATCAAGTCACAAAAAAAAGGGTTCCGTAAGTATTAGCTTAAAATAAACATTTTGTTTAATGGTAAATCTCTTGTTCTTATTTTTTTTTATTTCTTCTTGTTTTAACAGGTGTTGTTCTAATAAATTTAGGTTTTTCTGTTTCTGTTTGTGTTGGTTCAATAATTTTATTAATTTCATCAACATCTGTAACTTTCAATAAATTTCTTGGATTAAATAATTTATCACCAGTTGCTCCAGATTCTAAATTTTTTAATTTGTATTTATTTCCAACAACATGAGTGATTACATAAATGGATTTTGAATTTTTTATGGAATCTCCTTTTTCGAAAATTTTTTTATTTGAAACTATTCTCACTTTATCACCAATAGTAAATTTGGAAACCACTCTTTTTATTTCTTGACGATTTATATCTTTTCCAGACCAAACATCTGCAGGTTTAGCATTTATGGTTGAATGAAGTGTATTATTATATTTTTTAATAATCATAGGTAATACTTTGTACCATTCTGTTTTACCTGTTGACACTCTCCAATTTTGCAACAAAACTGCCAAAGTTCTGTTAAATGATTAGACCAATGAATTTTTAATTAAATCATCGGTTTCAGAATAAACAACTTTAACATCATTTTCTTTCATTAATTTAACAAAATCATCAGAAATAAATTGATTGTCACATCTTAATTCTTTTGGATATCCCATTTCTTCCATAATTTCTTTCACAGCATCAAGAAGTGTAAAAGCTTTATTTCCTCTGGTTGATTCTTTTAATTTCATATTTGTTAAAGCTCTTGAAGAAACATATCTTGAATTTGTATCAACTACATTCAAAATATATTGATATCCATGAATTTTAAAACGATTATAAACAATAACATCCATATAATACAAAATTGAATTTTCTGGAACCATAATAGAATTAAAGTGTTTTTGCTTTTTAACTTTTTTGGTTAATTGATACCAATTTTGTTTGTCTCTAATTTCTTTAATTTTTTTTTGTGTTGTGTTGATTCCGTGATCTTTTAACATTGTCTGAAGTTTTTTCAAATCACTGTTCAAACCTTTTTCAGGATCGTTAATTAATTGTCTTATTTTATCGTTGCTCATTATATTAATATGAGAAAATACTTAAAGAAATAAATCTGTTTAGTCTTCTTTCAATGTTGTTGGAAATTCCAACAAACAAAAACTGAACAACAATTTACTTTCAATTCTGACCAAAAATCAAAAAAATTTTGACCAATAAAATACAAAATGCAGTTGATCGTAAATTTGAGTTTGATTGTTTGCTTGAATGAGATTTTGTTTAGTTTTTGATTTTGATACAAATATTTTACAACAACAATATTTTATTTATACTGGAAATAACTCGTGGAGAAATGCATATGGAATTATTGGAATTATACTTGCAGGAATAGGTTGGACACACGTTCAAGGAACAGTTTATCTTTCTCAAAATAATGTAGACCTCAGACAAATTATTGAATTAGACCTTTACAATATTTAAGACCTTCGCTCAGAAGTATCATTATATTTGAAATAAGAGGAGAAACAGACATCCGAAATCTTTTATAAATTTTAATTAAAAATCATTTATTGTAAATCCTTTTGTTTTTTCGTATGCAGACGGATTTATTTGATTTTTGTAAAATTGATCAAGGTCTTTTTTTGAAGCTTCTTTAGTTTTTTCTTCAATAACAGATTTTGTAAGAGTTGCAGGAAATCCTGAATCAAGAAATCTTATTTCATAAAAAATTTCTTCTTTTTTTTGCACATTTTCAATTTTTAAGAGCTTGATAACTTTGAAGAGTAGCGAATCTGCTTCAATCACCTTTCTTATTGTGCTTCAAATTGATCCATTTTATTTTTATTGGACAATATTTTCAGTTTTGAAATGACTTAAAGAAATGCCATGTAATAAGTAACAAAAGGAAACAAAATGAACACAGGATATATTTATAAATTATGCTGCACAGATCCAAACGTAACTGATGTTTACATTGGTTGAACTAAAAATATTCGTCAAAGAAAAATTAAACACAAATATATGTGTAATAATCCAAATGCAAGATCACACAATTTACAAGTTTATCAGTTTATTAGATCTCGTGGTGGATTTGAAAATTGGGACATTATTGTTTTACAAGAAGTGAGATATAACCATAAATATGAATTAAGAAAATATGAACGAGATAAAATTGAGGAATTAAATTCAACATTGAACATAAAAAAACCTTCAGAATTAAGTTATGGAAATTGTGATGGAAAAATTGAATATTGTAAACAATATTATCAACAAAAACAGAACAAATAAAACAATATAAAAAAATGAAACACAATTGTCCTTGTGGAGGATTATATACCAATGATCATAAAAAAAAACATGAAAAAACTAAAAAACATCAAAAATATCTTGAAACTTTTAATGCACAAACCAACCAATAAACTTTATTTTCAAATCATTTTAAAAAAAATACAAGATGATAAATTTGAACGCACCAAAAAATTAATAAAATGCAAAAAGGGTTTAAAAATATAAAATTATTTTCTAATAATATATAAAAGATGAAGTTCACTATAGATACACAAGGATTTTCAGTAAAAAATAAAGAAGGAAACCAATACGTTTTGCGTTACAAAAATTTTTACACTTCAGAAGAAACCTACATACCAAAGTCATTTAAAAGTAAGTATCCAGATCGTTATATAAACATCTTAAGGAAGGCTAGAAAGTATTTTAAAGATACAAAAAACCAGATATTTCATCATTAACGAAGCAATCCAAAAAGAAAAGAAAAAATTGGGTATCAAAACAAAGAAAACAAAAGAACCAAAAGAAGAACCGAAAAAAGATGAATTAAAACAATACACAACACATATTGGTCTTTGGAAAGTTGCAGAAAAAGAAAAAAAAAGAAGAGGACAAATTATTTTGATGAGAGAATTATCATACACAATTCACTGTAAAGAAAGTGATATTCAAAAAATGAGAACATTTGGACAAATTACAATAAATAATAGGAAATTAATTGACACAACAGATGAAAATAATGGAAGAGATCAATATAACTTTTTCGGCAAATTTTTAACTCCATCAGATTACAAAGAGTTGGTAGAATTTTACGAAAGTTGGTTCAGATATGTGTCATTAGATAGTTTCAATACAGTAACAGACGATGTATTTGCAGAGGATGATGAAGAACTTCATGCATCTCGTACTTGTGATATGATCAAAAATAACGCAATCAATTATGAAGGAAAATCATTAAATGAAATGATAAAAAATAATCAATTAAGTCAAAAATTAAAAGAAAATGCATGTGTTTACACAACATTAATTCAATATTATCCAAAATTAAGATTAGGTGGTGAAAA
>JABLTG010000088.1:0-83301 GCA_016618085.1 Neovahlkampfia damariscottae
GATTCCTTTGTTGAACTTGAATTATTCACACATTTATGGATCATCAGTTAGTTACAAATGTCTTTATGGAACATCCAAATCTGATGCACATTTTCACAATAATCAATTTAATTGTACTTTCAATAAGTTTTCATCCAATGCATATGAAATCGATGTATCTGTACTGATAGTTTCAGTTTTGAAAAACAACGAGTTAATTCTAACTTCAAATCAAAAAAAATTCTATTTCATGAGTAAGCCATATAAATCATTCACTTTTTAAGATCAAATTAAAATTGTGTCTGTTTCTCCCCACGTAATAAGTTATGATACAACAAACTCAAATTTGAATTCAAACATACAAATTTCACTTCAAAATCAGTTGTTGACTAATCTTTCAACATTTTGCAAAACAACAAGTTCAGAAGAAGGAGTTCATTATTTTCCATTGAATTTTATCACATCAAAATTGATTGAATGTGAAATTTCAAAAACAAAATTCATGAACGTTGTTGATATTGTTGATATTCAAATTATCAATAATGGAAGTGAACCTTTTGAAATTTCTTCAAATAATCAATCAATATTATTCGTCAAAGAACAATTAAAATGGAAAACTTCAAGAATAATTAACAAAGAAACTGGAATATCTGCCATTGACATTTTGATTCCAAATCGAAATTTCAAATATGAAGTTAATATTACTGGATATAATCAAATTGTGAATTGTTCTTTTAGTGTTGGAAATAACCCAAATTGTTATTTACCTTTAGATTATTTTGATTCAATTGAATCCATACCAACAAACTTTCAAATCAATTTGAACATCATTGATAGAAACACCAACAATTGGAAACATGTGAAAGTTGAATATTTAACATTTTATGACCTGACAGAAGTTCAACATTTGAAACCTTTTGTCATATCTTATGTTGAAGGATTGAATGTTCCAATTAGACTTGTTAGTAATTCATTCCGTTCATTGAATCATGATTTTCAATTTTATTGTAATATTTCTCATTTTGATAAGATCATTTCAGTTCCAGCTGTTTTTGATTTAGCATTTAATGAATATGAAAATGGGTTGATGAATAATTCATTTTTTAGTTGTTCATTCAATACCTTTGGGAATAGTGTAGACTATTATAATGTGTCTATTTCATTCGTTTCTATTGAAGGATCAAAAACGTTAATCAAACAAGGAAAAGAAGGAAAAATATTTATTAAATCAAAAGATATTAATGTTCCTCTTGTATATGGATCCAACTCTGGGAATTATTCAATTGGACCAATTTCAACATTAAAATATCAACTTCCGACACGCATTTATTCAAATTATAGTTATTCATTCAAAATATTTGAAAGAGGTAGTTATCATGATTTGAAAGTGATAAACGATACATCTGATAATTTCTATTTGGAATTCGTTGATATTTCAAATTCATTTTTAAAATGGAATAACATTTTGAAAAGAATGAAAATAGTTTTGTTCATAAATTCAGTAAAAGCTTTCACTCTCAATCAGAAATTCAACTTTTATGGGGTTGATATTATCGGAGTATCCCCTTCAAATTATATTCCAATTGGTGACAGTACTCCAATTGAATTTCGAACAAAACAAAAATGGAATCATTTGGGAACAATTCAAGTGAAATATTGGAATGATTTTAATGAATCCAGAATTGTTGATTGCAAAAGAACTTCTGATGAGTTCTCAATATTATGCAAATCACCTAATTTCATGAAGATATCGATAGTGCAAATTGCTATATCACTTTCTAGCGGAGACTTTGTTTTGAATCATCCTAAATTATATGTTCATGGAAATGGAATGAATTTCATTTCAATTGAACCAAAATTGATTTCTAATGCCAATCAAGTGATCAAAATGAAGGGAACATCTTTTCAAAATCAATCAACAATTATCACCAAATTTTTTAATGCTAAAATGGAAGAAATTGTTGAATCTAATTTGATTAAAAATGACACTATTTCAATTCCGATTCCTAAGAAATTTTATGTTGGAAATATTTTATATCCATTCGATCTCAAAGTTTTGGTTTCGTTTGATAATGGAATTTCATTTGTTGAAACAAATCAATCTGTTAAAATTATTTCATTGAGTAAGAACGAATTTATTTACTGAAAAAATAGATCAAATTAAAATCAATCCTTCTAATTCACCATCGAACAGTTCGGTATCAATTGGATTGACTTTACCTCATTCATTAAATGGAATTTCATTAACATTGAAATTGAAATCAAAGACGAACACTATTAATTTGGATTGTAATTCTGATTATTCTTTATGTAATTCATCAAAATTCATTTCAATTCATTCTGGAGAATATGATTTATACTTTTATTCAGATTCACTTCAAATTCTTACTGAAGCCATCAAATATTTAGTTTATGGTATGAGTAATTCTATTTTAACACTTCATAGATGTGCCATCCACTGGTACAATTTTGCCATCAAAATTGTATCATACCATGAAGAACGTTGGAAAAATTTATGGAAATGGTTTTTTGAAACATTCATCTGCCATTCTAAAAATAATACAAACAAATTCCATTTCTGCAACTTCTTGGGAAATGATATTAAATCACACATCCATCATAGATGACCGAACACTTGAATTTCATTATGATTTGATTCCAAACAATATCGATTCAGTTTCATTTTTAGTTTCATTTAACGAAGGAAATACTTTTCATCAAATTGTTGATAATGTTGAGATTCAAACAACTCCATCTTTGAAATCAATTGAAAACACAAATTCAATTGAGAATAGTGATGCTTCAGCGTTTTCATTCAGAAAGACATTATTGAAATTAAATGGTGAAAACTTCAAATCATCAAATATTCAAATTCGAATCAAAAATGACAAATTTACTGCTATTTTTACGAAAGGATTCACTTATCGGTCAGCATCATTGATAGAATTTATATCACCTGAAATTGAGTACTATAATTTCACATCATCTTTGAGATTTCCAACCTCTTTTCAGTTGGGTATCTCTTTCAATTCTGGCTATGATTGGACTGAAAAGGAACTGTTTATCATTGATAAATACACAAGTTTATATTTGTATCAAATTACTCCAATTGTTACACCAAGGACAAATAGAACCATTCAACTTCAAGGTATAGGATTTGAATATGCGAAATATTGTTTGTTTATTGCTAATTCTGTAGTTGTTCATACATCCAATGTGACCAAACTTTCAAATTCAATTCAATGCTCGATTAATGAAATCGCGTTGTCCAAATCTCCTCTATTTTCAGTTCAAGTAGTTAATGAATTCAATGATACTTCAAATAGTTTTGATTTTCAAGTTTATAGTAATTTTTTTATTTTAATTAACTAGGGAATCTAGGTGGAACCAAAATTACCTCATTATCGACTTTGTCTGCTTATTCAATCGGAGATTTTCATTTAGGAGTTCATGGTGAGAATTTTCCATTGTTGGATCCATATTGTAAATTCGGAAATATATTATGTTCTCAACAATGTAAATCATTGAATTCATCATATATTCTTTGTTATGGTATCCAACGAAATTGTGTTCTAATTTTTTTTCAATAGTCCAATCATATCCTATTGGGGAAGTCGATTTTGCAATTTCATACAATTCAATTGATTGGATAGTCGGTGAAACTAAGTTTGAATTTTTACCTTGTGATGCTGGATACACTGGCATTGATTACAGATCAAATTGTTCTTCTTGTCCAATCGGAACATTCAAACCAACAAAGGGAATCTATTCATGGTAACAATAACTATATTTAAAATTTTTCAAAAGTCAACAATGCTATGAAAATACTTTTAACAATAGAACCGCAACTTTGGAATGTGAAAAATGTCCAAAAAACAAGATATCCAAAAGAGGAAGTGTTTCAGATGATGATTGTATTTGTGATATTGGTTTTTATAAAAATCCAAAAAATCAAAAGGAATGTTTTCCATGTCCTGTTGGTGGTGTTTGTACAACAACAAATTTAACAATACCTTCTGCTCAACCTGGATATTGGTACTCTCTGGATGACATAAATTCCTTTTATCTTTGTTATCCAAAAGAATCTTGTGGTGGAGGTTTGCAAGAAAATTGCAGTAAATTTATCAAATTTATTAATCATTTTTCAAGCAAATGGATATATTGGATTGAGATGCGGTTATTGTGCCCAAAATTATTACAAATCTGTAAGATGAAAAAAAAACTTAATTTTTCAGAAAAATCGTTGTTGGAGATGTGGTGATTTGTTTTCAACTTTAGTGAAATTTGGATTGTTAGTTATAATCTTATCGATACTTTTGATTTTCCTTTTATTGTCTTCAACATATTTTCCAAGTTTATTGACATCACTTTCTATTGCAATTTCGTTTTGGCAAGTTTTGTCCATTATTTCAACATATGACATTAATTGGCCTTGGACAATTGAAACAACATTAACAGCTGCATCAACTGCAAATTTCAACTTTGATTTCTTGGCAACTGCATGTTTATTCCCAGGTGTTCCTTATGTAAGGTTATTTAATTCATTAAATGGTTTTCTAGATGGCATTATGGTTTGGAAAAATGATTGTCCCTAATTTAGTAATTCTTTTGTTTGTTATTGCTTATTTAATTGGCGAGTTGAGATCATTATTCGCCAAGTTTATTGGTGAAAGAATAATGAAGGCAATTGGTCCAAAATACATCTCTCCAACAGACTACGAACTTGATCATACATCCAAGCAAGAAAAAATTGTTTGGATTAAAAGACAATTTCAGTGGCTTTACAACATGATCATATGGATTCCAAGACAACCTTCATCCAGAAGAGAGATGAAAGTATATTTCAATAGATTACTCAATACATTGAGTGCGTATGTCAGCTTTCTGTTTGTATTCTTGATGACCAATGCAGCTGAAATTTTTGTTTGCACAAAACAAAAAAATGGTGAATACACATTAAACGCAAGTGCTGATATTTTATGTTTCCAAAATGAATGGTGGTTGATGTTTCCAATATCAATTGCTTGGTTTGTTATTTTTGGATTTGGATCTTTCGGATATTTCATGATAATGATGTTGCAAAGAAACAAGAAAAAAAATGAAGAACTATTTCAACTAAGATTTAGATTCGTTTTACTAAGATTTAAAAAAAGATTTTTCTATTGGAAAATCATTGAAACGTAAGAAATTCATAGGATTTCTAATTGTTTTTTTAAGTGCTCGTTTATCATTTATTTCAGTGTTAAATATATTTTTTGCACCTGTTTTTGTTATCACATTTTCAATTGCAATTATCTTCATATCATTGATGTTGCATTTGAATTTTGTTCCGTTTAAAAGAAAATGGCAGTAAGACTGAATTTATTTTTAAAGTATTTCCTTCAGTAATTTGATGGAGTATGTAATGTTGACAGCAACCATCCTTACTTTATTCTTTGGGTTATTATTTTTAAGTGCCAAATTTGCAACTGAAGGAATCAAAATATTGATTGAAATTTCATCTGTTGCAGTTATTGTCATCAGTAATATTTTGGTTATAATTATGACTGTTTGGGATATCTATGTTCGAAAAAAGAATATTGGAAAAAGAAGAAAATATGAAAGAAAAAGAGCAATTGAAGTAGGACTTTATGATCACAAAAAATCAAAAAGTGAAGGAGAATATAAATTCAATTTTCAATGGAGAAAATGGGATGTCAGTACAGACGAAGATTCTAAATTGTCAATGAATGATATTATTATTGATTTGTTTTCTTTAAAAAGAGTTAAAAGAAAATTCTTTTTATTTCAAAGAAAAGGAAAGAATGTTGCAAGAACAGTTGCTAATGTTACACATAATTTGGAGGCGATTGTACCTGAACATCATCAACATCAATTGACAAAAGAGCAACAAGAAAAAAAGAAATTGGAAGAAGAATACTACAATGCTCAAAGAAATTTCTTGGAAAATCTTTCAGTACCAAATAAATAAAAATTGATCTTTAGAACACTCAATATCTTTTTGGAAGCACGATCAGGTTCGAAACACTTTTTAAAAATAGATTATTTTCGAAATATGAATATTGGAAGGTTTGATCTAATCAAAACATTTGGAACCAATGTACAAAAGATGTTAAATACACAAGAACACCATTTGGAAGATTAAAAAAAAATGAACACACCAACAACAATATGTACAAATGAATGAAGAGGTTCAAATTGAATCAAATCTTCAACAAACAAATACCTTCTTTTGAAGAACAAACACTCAACCAAGTCAAAAAACTTTATTAAAAAATATCAGACAATCACTTTTAAATGAAATTTTTGAAAATAACGATGCTTGTATGGTAAAACAACATACCGATTTGGTCGAAGTTCTCACTGGAATTGAAATTCCAAACAAATACGATATATTGAAGATGTCAAACGGTGAAACATTGCATGTACAAGAAACTTCAGAACCTTTTGAAAGAGTTATCTGTGGGTAAAACAATGAATCCATTTTAATATTTTTCTCAGAGCTGCAAGAGGTTTAGTTTTCAATATCTATGCAAACAATCAGAAGAAGAAGAAGAAGTAGAAGAATTACCAAATATTGTGATATCACAAGAATTATCTCAAAATAAAAAAAGAAGTAGAAATGAATTAGAAATTGAAAATCAAATTGAAAAATCACCATCAAAAAAACAAAAACAAGATATTCAATCAAATCAAAATGAAATTATTAATCAATTAGAAAAGATTGAAATTGAACGTAAAAATGATATTATATTATTATGGAGATGTTTAAAATATTGGAATGAACCAGAAATTAATTAGAATGGAAAAGAAAAACATTTTGAAATTCTACAAACATTAAAAAGAAATACATTTCCATCTGAAAAATCAATTGAATTAGAATTAAATAATGAAGTGGAAAATCAAATTGAATCTACTAAAATTCCAGAAATTAATCGAACTTACTCAGATATGTATTTTAATATTTTGATTGATACAAAAGATATTATCACTACAGAAACCAACTGCTATTTTTTACCTGAAATGTATGTATTTGATGAAACTAAACAACCAAAAAGATATATTGGCAAAATACAAACCCAATGCAGTCTTTCTACAAGAGAATATAAATTGATTAATTCAATTGACAAAGAATTGTCCAATATTACTGGAAATGTGTAAGATTTAAAAGAAAATATTTAATTTTTAGATTTAATCCATGGAACTTTTTTGTTTACAAAACCAAATTGAAATTGGAAAAGTACAAAAGAAATTTTCTGGTTTTATGAAAGAATTTCTCACTAATTCTCATAACTTTGGAGTTCAGTTTCAAAAAGATCTCTCGGTTGATGAGAAATGTTTAATTTTTAGTGCCACATTATTGCTTGATATGATTCATTTTGAAAGAAATAAAAATTGATTTTTGATGTAATTTCTTGCAAAACTACTTCCTCAAGAAATTTCGAAATGAATGATGTGGAATTCCATACTCTTATTTTTAATCTTGTACATAAAGCGGTTGTGGCCGAGCGGTCAAGGCGATTGACTAGAAATCAATTGGGTTTACCCGCGCAGGTTCGAATCCTGTCAATCGCGCATATTTTTTAGATTTTTTTCTGAACTCAAAAACTTTCCGTCAACATTGTCTTGTTTTTTTGTCAATCAATTTTCCTTCATTTGATAAATTAGTATTTATTTTTTGAACACAATTTTTTTATTCAAGAAATCTGAAATATCTTCTGCTGTTCTACCTGATTTATCTTTAATATCTAATTTTGCACCATTTTTAATCAAAAAATCAACTGTTTCTTGCATTTTATTTGACACTGCAAATTGAAGTGGTGTCCAAGGAAATGAATATCCATAAGTATTCTCTTCCTGACAAAAAGTAAAATAAATATATTTTTTAGTGACTAACATCTTCGATATACTAGTTTAAACCAATTTAATGAATAATGAAACATTACAATCTATTTTCTATTTTAAAAAATGATTTAATTTACATGCTAATGTTTAGATTTTTAATTTTTCAAATTCTTACATACTAAATCAATTTAGTGTTAAAATAAATTTTTACTCCCTTTTAGAAAAGATTCAGTCTATCAAAAATGTTTTTACTAACTAAAAATGGTTAGAATTTGTGATTTTTCTGACAAACTATAAGATTCAATTAGAAAAAGAAAACATACTGACTTGATGATTTAACATTCTTTTCAAAAATCTTACACGCTAAATTCCAATGTGAAAAATAAAATTCATTACATGCTTTAAAAGATGAATATTAAAAAAACAACTTACAAACTGAAAATACGATTCAATTCAAATAAAACCTTACATACTCCAATATTTAATGAAATTAACACTTACACCCTTTTAATTTGTGATTTCATTTAGAATTCTTACGTACTGCAGAGATTAGTGAATATTTTGAAGTACTTACACCCTTTTAAGTTAATAAACAATATATAATACATTCTTTATTTATTAATAATTTCAAAATTTACATTCTTTTGACAAATTTAAAACTAATTTTTTTCTTACATACTGTTGAAGTTCAGTTTAGTATTTTTTTAACTTACACGCTTGAGTTTTAATTTTTCATCTCTTTTTTTCTTACATACTGAATTTAAGTTTCATCTTTTTTTTTTTTACGTCCTACAATGAGTTTTTAAATTTTAAATTTCTTTTTCTTACGCATCCCATTGGGAATTCATAACCTTGATTGATATCAAATCCTTCTTTGATTAAATCACTCATATCATCATAACGATGATTCAACATTGCATCTACAAACTCTTGTACTTGTTGTTTACTCATTTTTTTAAAAATCAAAATTATTGGTGGAATATTCTTGTCCAATAAAATCAAAATGTTGACCTTCACAAAAAAATTTGTAACTGTTCCACAAAAAAGATTATTTTTCACACAAAAATTCTTATTCCAAGAATCAATCGAAGACACACAAAAATTTTTCCAAACAAAACAGTAAAAAAAAAAAAATAAATAAATAAAAAAAATTCACAAGAGTACATAACATTCCACAAAATGAATTGAAATCATTAATTTCAGAAGAATTTAAAAAAATTGTTGTTGAAGTTACAAAAGAGGACGGATATGAACCAGAAGAACCTTTAAAATTTGTTATAGCTGATAGAAGTTTAAAATACAGAGTAATTTGAATTAAACATTCTAAAAAAGTTTGAAATAAGGTTTTGACAAAAGCAATGAAATTCTTTCAAAGAGAAATTCCAAGTTATGAATTGGCTCCAATTGAAACAGCAAAAGGTGCAGCTGAATGGTTTTATAATAAAATAATCTCTGAAAGACCTCATGCACCACTTGATGTTCCAGAAAATGTAAAAATGAAAAACTTGTTTTAAAACTCTTTTTTGACTAGGTTACTTTGTTTATTAAACAATATAAAAATAAAGCTGAAAGAAAAAAACAAGAAGAAAAAGCAAAAAAACAACATGAACAACATTTAAGAAATAAATTAAAAACAACTAAAAAATATTATGAAGAATAAAAATTTAATTTTTATTTAATAAACAAATTTGTCATCTGATTGGTTTGTTAATTTTGTGGTGTTAAAATGTCAAAAATTGAAGAAAATACAACTTCCAATATTCCATTAGATTCACAAACTAAACAAACTGTTCAAAAGATACCTTTATTAAAAACAGGTAAAAATAAATTAAAAAGCCTAAAATAAAGATGCTGGACCAAGGTTTTTCAATTTTTTTTTAATTTTATTTAAAAAGAGATCCAGATTGGGAAAAGAGATTGAAAGAAGAGTATGCTTCTTTAATAGCTGTACTTTATTTTTTTTTTAATTTTAAAGTACGTTAAAATTTCTAAATCGATTGATTCATCTTGGTTTAATATAAAAAGGTAAGAATTTATAAAATTAAACATTTCAAGTAATAAAGAAGGTACAAAATGGTTTGAAGAAGAAATTATTTTTTTTTTTATTTTTTTTAGGTTTGGTACATGTTGGTATATTCATGATTTAATCAAAGTAAAAGAAAAAATTAAAAACTAATTATTTATAAATAGTACGAAGTATGAAGAAATTAAATCTTAAATATTTGAAATTAGTTTAAAGTTCAATTTGACGTAAAAATTAAAAAACACATTTTAAAATTTTTCAGATTCCTGTAACTTATCCTGCTACTGCACCTGAAATCGAAATTCCAGTAAAATTTAATAGAAATGATTAATTATTTTCAATACAGGAATTGGAAGGAAAAACAAGTAAGCACTCACTTTCATTAATTTTCAAAAGTCAAAATGTACAGAGGAGGTAAGATTTGTCAAACAGTTCACTTCAAACCATTATGGAGTAAAAATTCACCACATTTCGGAATTGCCCACGCCTTAGCCTTAGGAGTAAAAAAAAAAAAAAATTAAACATCAAAGTTATCACCTTGGTTAGCAGCTGAAATACCAGATTTAATTTCCAAAGGATTAATTAAAAAAGAATAAAATTATTTATTCATCAATGATATCTTTATCAAGTTCCGCATTTTCTTCATCATCTTCTTCTTGTTGTTTTGAAGATGGTTTAACAATAACTCCTGATCTAATTGTACCCCAACCAATTAATCTCCAATGTTTTTCAACTCTTCTACTCAAAGCTAATTTTTCACCTTTTGAAGTACAAACTGGATTGGTTAAAGCAATTTTTGCTAAATCTGCTTGAACAGCTAAAATTCTACCACCTGTTGAAGTTGAACCAATATTAACCATTAAAACTTCTCCTTGTTTCAATTTTTCAATTTTTCCTTTTTTTTCTCCATCAGCTTTTACACCCAATAAAGTTCTTAATAAAAAGAAACTAACTTCTAATTCAGCAAAAACATCAGGTAACTTATCAACTTCACCTAAAACTTGACCAACTAAACGATCAGCTCTTGTTAAAGTTGGATCAATTTTTGTTCCTACACCAATTAAACCACCTGGTACAGCATATTGAAGTTCATTTTCTTCTGCAAAAAGAGAAATAATTTTTGAAAAAATTGGATAACATTTAAAAGTACCATCATTTTGTTTTGAAACAATTCCAGGTCTAACTTCAATTGATTGACCAACTTTTAAAACACCTTGTAAAATAGTTCCTCCAGCTACTCCTCCTTTTAAATCATCAATTTGTTCTCCTGGTTTATTTACATCAAAAGAACGAATAACAATCATTTTTGGTGGTGATTTAAAATCTCTAACTGGAATAGGCACATGCTTTACCATATATTCACATACAACATCAATGTTATATTTTAATTGTGCTGAAATTGGTACAATTGGAGCAGCATCTGCAACTGTTCCTTTTATAAATCTTTTAATTTCTTTAAATTGTTGTGATGCTTCATTTTCTTGTACTAAATCAATTTTGTTTTGAAGAATAATGATATGTTTAAGTTTCATAATTTCAACAGCAGCTAAATGTTCAGATGTTTGTGGTTGTGGACAAGGTGCATTTCCAGCAATTAATAATAAAGCTGCATCCATAACAGCTGCTCCATTTAACATAGTTGCCATAAGAATATCATGTCCAGGGCAATCAACAAATGATACGTGTCTTAAAAGTTCCATTTCTCCACCACAATTTTGAATACATGGTATTTTATCACTTGTTGAACTTCCAAATGAAGAATAACATCCAGGTCTTCTACATTTTTCATTATTGCATTTATAAATTTTGGCGTTTGCGTAACCTAACTTGATTGTAATATTTCTAACCATTTCAGTTTTAAAACGAACTGTTTTAACACCACTAATAGCTTTTACAACTGTACTTTTACCATGAGCAACATGACCTAGAATTTTAAAAATTTAAAAAAAAATTATTTTTTTTTTTACCGATTGTTCCGATATTTATTGTTGCTTGTCTGCTGATAACTTCTTGTGTTAACGGTGATAATTCATCTAAATTAATTTTTGATAAATCTTGTACAGACAAAATTGGTTTCTTTTCTTCCTCTATGATGCTTATTTCTTCTGTGCTCATTTCAAAAAAGTTAAACTCAATTTCATTGGTGGAGAATTTTTCAACCAATTAATAGATTTTTCTTGTTCAAATTTGTAAATGAAGAAATATGATTCTTTTTACTACACTATCCATATTTTGATCGTTTTTGATGTTCAGATTTTTGACCAATAATACTTTTCAAAAATGTTGGCGGTTTGTTCAACAGACATCATCGCAAATTTTGATTTGACTTCAGAAAGATTCAAACAAAGAAGTAAAATAATACTAGATAAAAATAATGAATGTACTGATATCAAACTGACTCCAAACCGTAAAAACAATTTAAAAATTAAACATTAGAAAAAATAATTTCAACTAGTTATTCAAATGGGTCAATAAAATTTTTAAATCCAGATGGTAAATTAGTTGGTAAATTTGAAAAGCAAAATGAAGAAATTTCAGCAATCAATTTTTCAAACACCAACAAAAACTTATTTATATCAGGAGGTTCTTCAGAAATAGTGAAAATTTTTGATTTAAATACAACCAAACTTGTACATCAATACCATGTAAAAAACAAACTTAATTCTAAAAAACAAAGGAAAATAAAGATATGATCAGTTGTTTAAGTTTTAACTCGGATGATACGAATATAGCATCTGGTACATTATTTTCTAGTTTTTAAAGAAATATTAAAAGGTGATGAAGATGGAAATTTGATAATTAGTGATTTAAAGAATAACAAGTTCATGAATATTTACCAAAAATCATTACAAGGAATGAAATCACTGGATTACAACCCCTTCAAAAATGATCAAATTGGAACTGCTTATGATTCTGGTATTGTTGTCATTTGGGATTTATTACAACAAAAACCTAATTTATTTTTAAAAGATGCTCATAATGCACCTGCATCAATGATAAAGTATTCAAATGAGAATTCATTATTATTTTCAGTGAGATTGAAATATTTTGTTAAAATTTTCCATTAGACTGTTGGATATGACAAGAAATTGAATTTTTTTGATTCAAAATCTCAAGAGTAATCATTTATTCATTGTCTAAAAAATGAAGGAAATTTCAACAGTTTTTTTTTAGTCATCCATTGCATTGTTTTGAATGGGTCAATGCAAATTTATTCATTTTAGGAAATTCTAATGGTGAAATTTCTCTTCATGATTTTAGAATGAATTGTGAAGTAATTGATTCATTGAAAATATCAAATGAACCAATTTTAAGTACATCATTTCAAAGTTCTGAAATATTGCAATTTCAAACACCAAAGAAACAAAAATCATCAGGTATTTCATCAACACCTTTTAGGACACCTATAAATTCGATAAAGACATCAAATTCAAATCAGTTTCAAACACCAAATTCTGTAGTGAAAGAAACTAAACAACAATTGAATCATCAATCAAATGAGAGCATCGAAACACTCTCAAATGATTTGAATGATTTTAGATCTGATATGAACTTGAGTATGAGAAATATTCAAATGGAAATGATTAGACAATCTTTCAATCAAGAACAAACATTCAAATTGGTTGAAGTTTTGCTTCAAGAAATTCAAGATTTAAAAGAAGAAGTAGCAATATTGAAAAAGAAATAAATCTTTGTTCAAATATTCTTCCATTCAGGAAAATCATATGCAGGAAAATTTGATTTTTTGTTGATTAAATCTTCCAAAAATAAAATGGTTCCTGAAATTCCTTCAAATAAAGATATTCGATGATCAGGTTTGGTGATCAGTTTTTTTTGATTTTCTTCATTGCAGATAAATTTTGAAAATTCCAATGCCATTTGATAGTATTTTACATCTTTTGTGACTTCATACATCTTTAAGAATGAATATGCATTCCCAGAAATTCCGTGACACAGTCCGAAACCTTTTTTCAAAAGTCCGTATTTCCAAATAGAATTTGCAGCTTTTTGACATGATATTAACAACTAAAAATGATCAATAGAATGATTTTTCTCACTTTTTCGTCTTTGTTTATTTTATACAATTTAAGAAGAGTTGGA
Organism: Neovahlkampfia damariscottae; assembly: GCA_016618085.1. Lineage (NCBI taxonomy): Eukaryota > Heterolobosea > Selenaionea > Neovahlkampfiida > Neovahlkampfiidae > Neovahlkampfia > Neovahlkampfia damariscottae. Next base: position 13,949 of record JABLTG010000088.1, read on the forward strand.
ATGATACCTGGAGCGCCATAGCAAAAGTGACAAAGTAAATCCAATTTTTCATTGGCTTCTCCAAAATTTCCTTCTTCATCTTGATATTCTAGGATTAGATTTATTGTATTTTCAATTTTTTTCATTATTTTTTTATCATCTAAAATGTATTGGATATTCAAGAGTTGGTATATTATTCCTGAGAGACCATGAGCGGCTCCAATGAAAACGTTATTCATTTCACTCCAAATATACATGTTTTTTTTGTTGAATTTTGTTGCCGTATTTTCTCCTAGTGATAAAATACTTTCACAAATTGGTTTTTGAATTTCTATTGAAAAAATTTCTTTGTTAAAATAAGAATTTAAGAAATTCATGGTATAAAGGTATCCAGATTTTCCATATAATAATTCACATGAACGTGACTGTGAGCTATATTCTATAAAGGATTTAATATCAGCAATATAATTTTCAACTTCTGTTTGGTTGTTCTTGATGTCATAATAAACAGCTAAAAGTGACATAGGACCAACTACTCCACATATAAAAGTGGTGTCTGCTTGAATTTCACTTTCATTATAATATTTTATATTGTCAATTAATCGTGTTAAATTCGTAACGTACTTTGAGCACTTAGAAAGATAAAATCCTTTTTCTTTTTTGTTAAAATAACAATTCAAATAGTAATAAAGAATTCCTGCATCTCCAATATACATATTGTAACATTCAAATTTTTCTTTTTCTGCTTCGATCATTTCTTCAAATTTGTTCATATTTTCTAGAATCATTTTTTCATCCTTTTCTGATAATTTATCAGAAGGATCTTTTATTTTGTATGTATTTTTGAAATACCTCTGGGAATTCATATTTTATTTTCAAGTTTTTCAATCTGCTACTGATTGGTTAATTTTTCAAAGTTGAAGGCTGAACAAAAATGCTTCAAAAATTTTCTAAACCAATTCTACGAAAGAGTTATTCAACTTTACCAGCAAAATTATTTGTTGGATTAATACCTACAGATTCAGATTCAAATTATTATTTAATAAAAAAAGAAACAAAAGAAAAAAACACATTTCAAATTCCGATGAGTTTATTTCACCCAAAAGATGTAACACCAGAGATTTTAGCACAAAAATTGACCTATGATCCAAAATATAAAATGGAATTGAGTCCTTTACAAGACTTTAATTTGGATAATGAATTAAAAGAGAAAATACGTGTTTTAATTTATGCAGCAAAAATTGATCAAGTTTATAACCCAAAAAAAAATGAAAAAGGATTGATTCAATATGACAAAAAAAATGCCAAGAATGAATTGAATTTTTGTTGTTCAATTCACCAATTAAAACAACTGATGCTTGACCAACAAATCAATGATCCGATTTCATTGAGCGCTCTTTCTCCTTTGATTTTATATAATGACTCAAAACAAGACAGAGAAAAATTTCAAGGAAGATTTTTTTGGATTTGTTTGTCCATTTTTTTAGGAGGTGTTCTTTATGGGTATCTTATTCGAATGATTTCTAAAATATAAAACTTTATTTTTCTTCTTCAATGATTTGATCATCTTCAATGAATTCTTCATCTTCAAAATCTTCGTCGACTTCTTTTTCGACATCTTTAATTTCTTCTTCTTCATCTTCTTCTTCATCTAATAATTCATCATCTTCAATACCTGGAGCATCTTCTTCTTCTTCTTCTTCTTCTTCTTTCTTTTCTCCATCTTTTTGTTCACTGTCTTTATAGATTTTAATTTTTGATCTCATTTCTTTATCTTCTTCTAATTCTTCTAAAAATTCTTCATATTCTCTATCCATTTTTGTCAAATCATTTTTAGTTTTATCTTCTGATTTCTTATCAAGTGATTTTAATTTCCATTTTCTATTTTTTTTCTTCTTTTCAAAGAATTTCTTAACCAAAATTACTTTTGGAAAATCTTCTTCTCTATATGAATTTGAACTTAAATCATTGAAATTTGCATTGGTAATATCATAACCTAAAACAGTATCACCTGGATTTAAAATATTTCCTAAATGAGTTCTGACCATGATGTTATTTTCACCACCAATATCATCTAATTTTGTAATTTCAACATCTCCTAATTCAAATTTTCCTGATTTTTCACCAGTCAAATCAACATCAATGACATAGTATTCTTGAAGTTGTCTTGAATTCATCATTGAAACAAATGGATGTCTCCAATAAACTGAACCTGTTACTTCACCTCTTTTTAAAGTAATTGGATCCATGAAAATAATTGATGAAAAAACTTTTTCGCATAATACTATAGGACCAATACCTCCAAATGATTTATGAAATTGTTTTGGAAGACAAACTAAGTCACCTTGACAAATTGGAGCCATTTCAACTGAAAAAGTATGTTTATATGTATATGTCATATTATGTGTATCATGTGAAATTAACCTTTCTCCAACTGTAAACCTTAATAAAGAAACTGTGTTAAAATTATTTTTTTTGAAATTACTTGATTGGAGTGATTGTTGAAACAAATTCTTTGAATTTTTGTGCATGACTTTTATTATTAAAATAAAAATCTAATCCATCTGTTCTTTCTTTAATATTGATACAGTTGTGATGCATTTTGTATTTAATGATAAGTTGTTCTAAATAATAAAAAGTTCTTTTATGGTCAACTTTTTGTCTAACTTGTACTGAAGCAACCCAGTGATGAGGAGTAAAGGATTTTTGACATGCTTTTAAAAATTAATTTTTTTTTTTTTTAAAAGACTCACATTCACATTGTTGATTTCTAATTATGAATTCTACAACAAAAGATTGTTGTAATCTTGTACCATTAAATACTTCTTTTTGAATTGTAATTTTAACCTTTACACGTCTACTATGAGGCTCAGTCCAAAGAAACGAAGCATCAACAAGTTTTACTTTTCCTAAGCCTTTAACCTTTTTTAAACAAAGAGTTAAAAGTTCTTTTGATTCTAAGTCACATTGTATCCAGTATTTTGGTGGTTGTAAATAACGTTCACATGTTCTACAAAATGAAATGATTTCGCTTTTGGAAAATTCGCTTGTTATGTCTATTTGTGACCTAATACATGATAAACACATATTTGAAGGGTTAGGTGCAATTGATGTTCCACATAAACAACACAAAACTGTTTCTGTTTTTGTTCCAATCTCTGTCATTATTTTTTTACAATTCGTTTTTGATGCAAAGGAGCGATTTGATTGGCGGAATTTGTTCAATTTGAAGTTGTTGAAAAATTAAATTGTTTTTTTCAAAGAAATTATTTTCAAAGTGAACTGATTCGTTGGCACGGACACTTGTACATGAGTTATTATTTGCTTCCAAAAAAAGAAGTTCTTTTTAAAAATTACTTATTCGAAAATTAGTCAGATCAGGTAAATTCCCTAAAAATTGTTCCTGAAATCACCTTTTTTTCAGTGGACTTAACTTAGTTGAATTTGATTGGAAGCTGAATCTTGGTTCATTGGTTTATTTTTTTTTAAACTTCACTCTTGTTTTGTCCAATCCAAAATCTTCACAGGAATGACAAGAGAAAACACAGAATCACAACCAACTACACCAAAAACAAAAGCTTTAGAAAAGGTTTCCAACAGAATCTCTACTCTAAAAACTCCAGATAGAACACCAAAAAAAAAGACTTCAAATCCAACAGAAAAATTTCAAAATTCAAGTCAAGTTCTTTCAATTTTGTTTAAATTACAAGAAACTGGAGCTGAAGGAATGGATATTCCCGAAATAGCTATTGTAGGTCCTCAAAGTTCAGGAAAGTCAACTGTGCTTCGAAGAATTATTGGGATTGATATTATTCCAGTTAAACCACAAGGCTCAAAGGTCCAATGGACAAAGAATCCAATAAAGGTGCTAATGAATCCTTCTGAGAAGTTTAAATTCAAATGGACAACTGACAAAAGCAAAGCTCCAGAATCAATGGCATTTGGTGAACATGTCACAGATTTTTCAAAATTGAAGAAAGTTATTTTCAGTAGTTACACTCCTTCTGCAGTAGAAAAGATGAAGTTGGATGAACAGGAAATCATCCTGGAAATTTCAAGACCAGGAGCTTTACCACTTTGTTTTGTTGATGTACCAGGACATGTGCTTACCCCAAAGGATGAAAGAAAAATCACAGAATCAATGTTGAAAACAGTATTCAAGAATAAGAACTCAATTATTTTGCTTGCTAATCCAGCTACTATTGACATCCAATCAAACAATGGAGTATTTTCACTTATGAAAGAAGAAGATATTTCAATATTTGACAGAACTATTGGCGTGTTAACTAAATGTGACATGGTCGATCAACAAGAATTGTCACAGTTAATGAACAACAATAATGGAGACTTGAAACTAAAATTGGGATATATTGCGTTAAAAAATGCTGTTGATGAAAACGATATTAACTTTGAATCGCAATTAAAAGAAGAACGTGATTTCTTTTCTAAACTTGATCAAGATGATGTTTCACCTGATAGATGTGGTATTGACAATTTAATCAAATATTCAACTAATATTCTTGAACAATTTGTTGAAAGATGGTTTCCTTCAGCGATGGCTAAAATACAAGATAGATTGGAAGAGCAATTACAAAAAAAAGCTAAGCTAGGTGTTCCAATGGAAAGAAATATAAGGGACTGTGACAAGTTGATTAATTCCTGTCTTCAAGAAATTTCTGATTTTGGATTCCAAACAAATAAATATGGTTCAAATGCAATCAATATAAAGTATCTAGAATACACGAAAAAAATTCAAGATGTATCACTTTTTAATTTTAAAGAAATTCAAGAATCATCTGAAACTGAATCTGGTATTTATTCATTAAAAGTTGAAACAGTTAATCAATATAAACGTTCAATGAATAAATTCTTACCAATGATCAAGAGAATATCCTATGAATTAGTGGATTATGTTTTTGTCGCTGCAAAAGCGATTGTTATTGAAATTGTTGGAAAGATAACTTCAAACTTTTCAGAGTTAGGAACAAAATTGATCATGGTATTGAGAAGATTCTTAGAAGAAAAGAAAAAAGAATTAAATACCCATATTGAAGTTTATGTTGATTCATATCTTGGATTTTACACACCTGAATTAAACAAAGCTGAAGATGCAAAGAGAAAAGTTGAAATTATTGAAAAGGAAATCAGAAAATCAGTCGGAATAGTAGTTCCAAATATGATCAATAGCTTCTATCTTGTTTCAAGTTTCAAGAATATTCAAAAGTTTTTTGAAGCTAAAAATTTCGAAAATGTTGATGGAGACAAAATTGCTGCTTATGAGTACCTATTTGATTTTTATCGTGAAAACAAAGATACTTGCAAAAAGAGAGAAGTAAATGCTCAGGATATTGCAAAAACAGAACTTCAATTAAACTTGATGAAAGAACTTGATGAAGCAATTGCATACTCGAAGAATGTCAATTCAATTTTCCAATAAACTTTTTTATGGACATTCAGAGCATTTTTTGTTCAGATGTAAATTATATTTTTATTCCAATGCTCAAGGAATATTAATTCAATAACCATTTTTTATTGAATATTTGGTTATGATTTTATTTTTTGGACATTTTGTGGTTAGATTTATGCTTTCCATTGGATTTATTTGATTTATAACATTTTTGGCATAAATCATAATCTGAACAAACAGTACAATGAAATCTATGATTTTTTTGGATGATATCTGAACAAAAATCGCACATTGCAATCATTACATTTTTTGGTTTTAAATCATTTTCATAAATGAACGATTTTCCATCCAATGAATCATAAATATCCAAAAAAAGTTCAAAATTCAAAATTGGTTTGTCTGAAATCAAAAATGAAAAAAAATAAATTTCAAACTGATAAAATTTTCAACTAAATCTTCTTTTGTATGATTATTACTTCCTAAAAATCGAATCGAGTTCAAAAAGTCAACAGCAAAGGTAAAACAATTGTTATTCAAAGAATGATATTTTTTTCCGTTTTTAACACTAAAAATGAGTTAGTTTTTAATCTCAATTCATCTAACCAGTTATTTGTGAAATCTTCTAGAAGTAAATCCCATTCATTATCTGTCAAATGATTTTTCTGAATTGGATCATCTGGAATTGGAATATTGATACACCAATCCCAACCTGTTTTATCACATCTGTAACCACAATCATCAAAATTACAAACCATTCCTTTGCTACTTGAAACTCCAACATGCAGTAATGAACTTCTTGTGTATTTTTTCATTGGACCAAAAGTACATTTTACAAGTAAACTCCGAGGTTGCACATATTCTTTTAAATTGGATTTTAATTTGATTCTTTTTTCTTTAATAATTTTTTTTTTGCAATTTGGACATTCTGTCAAATTGAGAAAATGAAAAAATTTTTTTGAACAATTCACACAATCAGATGATAGAATTATTGAGTTACAAAATATGAGATTGTGGTCAGTTTTTGTTTTTTTTTGTTCTTTTAGAGATTCTTCAATGGCAAGACGTACCTGTTCTTCTTCACTCAACATCTCTTTTTGTGAGGTCAACCAATCAGAGGTATTTATTATAAAAAGACTTTCACTTTATCTTTTTGGTTGAAATATACTTCATGTTTTTGTTAAGTCAGTCAATCAATTTGTTCCACCAATAAAAACATGTCACATCTTCCCAATCATCAGCAGTTTTTTCGTTCAACTTGATTCACTTGGATGAAAATCAATTTATTGATTATTTTTCTTTTTATCACCTTATGTACAGTATGACTACTGATTTTTTTTTCCACCAATCATTTATTAACAATGAGTGTACAGATGAAAAACAGTGTTTCAATTTCAGACCTACCTGATTATAAATGGACAAAAATAGAAAACTTATCAAATGAATTACATCATACTCATGCTGCTTTTCATTTTGAAAGCAAATTTTATTTTTTTTGTGCAACAAATCAAATTAAATATTTTAACAATTTAACTTTGGTGTTTATCTATGATGAAATAACCAAAAAATCAAAAAGAATATTTGTAAATACACCAAATACATGTTCTCATCACATTGGAACACGACACAAAAATTTCATTTATTTATTTGGTCATACAACTCTTAAATTTGATACAGAAAAATTAAAATTCATACAAATGAATGAAAAAGATCTACCAGAACCATCACAATATAGATGTCTTGCCAATGTTGGAAATAAGTGCTACATCTTTGGTGGTCAATTGTCGTCCAATTTTTTTATCAGAGATGAGACGCTTTTCAACCATTTATATGAATTTGATTTTGATAAAGAAGTATGGAATTTGATAAAACCTGTTGGTGATATCATTCCAAAAGAACGAAGATATTCTTCAATGGTTTCAAAAAATGAAAATTTGTATATTTTTGGAGGAAGAGATCATGATACTAGATTTAATGATCTTTGGAAATACAATACAATAACTAATAGATGGAATGAAATCCATCCAAATGGAAATTTAATTCCATGCAAAAGAGCAGCTCATTCAATGATTATGAAAGAATTTTCAATTTTCATCTTTGGAGGAAATGGTGGAGATATGAGTAAGTAATTAAATGATTAATACAAAAGATAATGAATTATTTGAATTTGATATTCTGAAGAATGAGTGGAAATTGATTGATGTAACAGGATCTATTCCTTCTAGGTATTGGCATGTCTCATTTTTAGACGAAATGAAAAATGAAATGTTTGTAAATGCAGGATGGACGAATGATGATGATTCTTATTTTTCTGATCTTCTTTGCATCAAGTTACCACCAAAACGAACAAATATTCAAGAATTAATATTTCAAAAAGCGATTATTGAAGGCTTGTATTTCGAAGATATTTTAATAAAATAAAGTTTTTTTTCTGACTTCAAATTTAAATTTACTCTTGATTGGATTCATGTTAATTGGACAATTTCTAACTATGAGTAGTTTCACAGAGCTTGAAGTTTCTTGTCATGATTCACCTGATGATTGTTTTATAATATTGTATGATAAAGTTTATGATGTCACAGATTGGATAGATGAACATCCAGGTAACTTTATTATTTGTTTATTTTTTTGAACTTTGAAAAAGGTGGAGCTGAATTAGTCACTGATGATGCCGGAAGAGATGCAACAGAAACATTTGAATCTGCAGGACATGCTATAACAGGACACCATTTGAAATTCATGGAACAGTTTTACAAAGGAAATTTAGAAAAATAGATTTTTTTAAAATACAAATGATTTTAGCTTTCACTTGTTCACTTGAAGTTTTTTTTTAAATTTTTTCTCACTAAAATTTAATTTCATTTTGCGTTGAGAAAATCCGCAGAAAAAAATTAATTATGGATAATGCCAAAGAATGTCAAAAAATAATTCAACGAAATTCCATCCAAATGAGTTTTCAGTGAAAGAAAAGAAATAGATTTTGGCGCAGAATGAAAGCACTTTATTGTTTTTTTTTTGGTTCCCAAAGTTCGATTTTCTTTCCATCAACATCAATAATCCAACCAAAATTTCCATAAGATTCTCTCATAATATCACCAACTTGTTCAATCCCTTTATTTTTCAATTCAACCATTAATTCATCTAAATTTTCAACGATATAATTTATCATGAACTCTTGTTTTGAAGGATTAAAGTATTCAGTGTCATCTTTAAATGGTGACCATTGTGTTCCTCCTGATTTTTTTTCTTCTGATTTGAAATCCCAGAAAAACATTTTGCCATATGAGTCAGTTTCCATGTTGAAATGTTCATCATACCATTTTTTTGTTTTTTCTGGATCCTTGCATTTGTAAAAGATCCCTCCAATCCCAATAATTTTTCCTTTTTTCTCTTCGGTTGTGGACATTTCTTCCAATAAATTGAAGCTTCTAAATTAAAGGCCAATGGAAATCAAACGTTTTTTAAATTTTTCTAGTTTTGCAACAAATCTTTTGTTTTTGAAGAAATAAAAATTGAAGCTTGTTTTTTTTTTTTCAAAGAAAAAAATTGATTTATTTTTGTAATCCTTCAATTGTTTTTTGTAAAGTTTCTACTTGTTTTTTTAATTCATCAATTTGTGAGTTTGATTTTTCAACATGTTGGTGAACAGTTTTTTTAATTTCTGTATGTTGGTCTTTATGTTCTTCATGTTGTTCTTCTAATCTTTTTAACTTTTGTTGGTATTCAACTTTAGCAATGTACTCATCTTCAATTCTTTTTTCTGATTCATTCATGATATGTCTTGATGAATAACTAAGGTATTGTGGTTTAACTTGAGTTTTTAAAGTTCTCTTTAACACGTTTTTGAGCATTTTTGAAAAATTGATTTTATTGGTCAAAAAAAAAAAAAACACCAAATTTAGAAAAGAAAAGAAAATATTCGAATTTTCAAATTATATTTAAATTTCAATATAAACTTAGTAAAATCATCAAATGATCTTAATCACAATCAATTTCATCTTTTTCGAAGAAATTTATTGGTGTTTCATTTTCTTCAATGATTTCGTCTTCATTTTTCAATTTGAATTTCAAAACAAATTGCTTCACCTTCTCTGATTGTTTATGAATTTGAACTTTTTCCATCTATTCAAAAAAAAATAAAAAAAATAAAAAAAAGTACAATATCATTCAACAAATTTGAATCAATTTCATTCAAAAATTTGACATCAAAATTTTTTTCAACAATAAACTCCAAAAGAGTTGGATATAACTCAAATTCATATTGATTATAAATCTTCAAAATTTCCTTCTTTAAAATATTTTGTGAATTTTCATTCAATTTCAAAAAAATCTTTAAATGATTAAATACTAATATCTTTAAATGAGGTTCCGAGTTTTGAAGTGAATTTAATAATAAATCACTCAATTCATCTTCATTTTTATAAATTTTTTTTTTTATGATTGTTTGAATTGCAGATGATCTAACATAACAATCTTGATCATTGACACTTTTGATTAACAATAGATTCATTTTATCTGATGTTTTGAAATTTGAATTTTCACATTGTTTGATGAATTCACAAGCAGATTCTCTTATTTCCCAATTCAAATTTTCAAAACTATCTTCAATAATTTTATTAATTCTATCATCCACTATTGAATGTTTTATCAATAAATTTAATGATTGTGAATAAATTCTGGAGTTGTTTTGTTGACAAAATGAGATTAATAACTCAATAATTTCTTTAGGAATTCTTGATGACTTTTCAAGTAATTTCAAACAACTAATTACAATTTTTTGATTGAAATGTGATTTTTTAGCACTAATTATCATTAAATCAAATGATTTTTCACTGAATGGTAAATTACATAAAGATAAAATCACATCAAAAGATTTCTTTGAATTTAAATTATTTTTCCATTCTTTTAACAAATCTTCAACTAAATCTGTTTTTATAGAATCTAAATATTTTATATTAATCGATTGAATAAGTTGATGAACACATTTTTTATCAATTTTGATCATATCGATAATTTTCAAAATTTCAATTTTTTCAATATTCATGTGATGAGTTAAAAAACATAAAATTTGAATAGATTTTAATAAGTTGATCTCATTTTCAATATAAAACAATAATTTATCAATGAATCCAAATTTCTTGATGATTTCAATTTTCTTATTACTTGCAAGAGAATTCAACATATCCATGAAATAATTGGATGAATTTTTATGTAAAAAATCAATCATTTCTGATATATCTGATTCATTTAAATATGAATAAATAGTTATAAAAAATTTGTATGATTCATTTCTGACATATTGATTCTTATCATTTAAACCATTTTTTAAAATATCAAAACCTGAATTGGAAAGAATCCAATCTCTTCCAATCTGATGACTTTGACAAATTTTGATTATTGAATTGATTGAAGCAATTTTTAAAAGTGAAAAATCTTTTGGATCACATTCAAAAAAAATAATTTTTTTTAAATTATCTGTCTGGAGGAATTCCGTGAAATTATTTTCTTCTTGGCAATATATACCTAAAATACGAATGCAAGTTGACATTACAAAAGGTTTTTGAGGTTTTAATCCTTCCAAAATATAATCTAATCCATTAATTAAATTAAAAATAGTTTTTCCGTTTTCAGTTGAATAAATCTCTTCAAAATATTCAACAAAAGCACTATATCTTGATTTATCTTCGCATTCAAGTGATTGTAATTCTTCTACAAAATGGTTCAAATTCAACAACAACGTCTTCTCCAAACATGTTTTTTGTTTTTTCATTTTGATTGGACAATTGCAATAGAATGTTTGGTGGTTTCGAAACAGTGAAGAAGTTGAAAAACCAAAAAATAATCTCCTGGTTTTTACTTGGAATATTATTCTTTTGTTTTTTTTTGCTGCTGATACACCTCAGACAAGACAAAATAAATCAGAAAACTTTGAACTTAAAAACTGAAACAACTTTTAGCATCAATAAACCAATGATTGTACATATAACAAGAGAAAATCCAACAAATTATCCATATTCAAATCATTTAACAAAGGTTACTTCTTTAGCAAAATCTCAGTTATCAAAGAATTTTGATGTTTCAATTATTCTTCCACGATATACTTCAAACATTCAATTTTTCAGAGATGAAAAAAAAATAACTGAAATTAATTGGAATCATGAAAAAATATCTGTTTATCTCGTTAAATATGGAGAAATCAAGTTCTATAGAATTGGACATGGTGTGAAAATGCCATTAGATACAATTTGGGATTCAAAAGAAAAAACTTTCAAAGAAAAAAGCTTAAGAGAATTATTCTTCAGTATATGCACAACCAAACTTATTTTACAAATATATCTAGGAGAGTTGAAATTTGAAAAACACAAACTACCAAGAAATATTGAATATGTTCATATTCATGGAGCTATTGATGGATTGATTGGTTTACAATTGAAGAAATACATGGGATCTGAATTACGACCTTCAATAATCTTAACACTACATGGTAATGATATATATCATGATAAATTGATTGCTATTGAATATCTAGATCAATTTCAAGTTAGTGTTGTCTCTGTATATCCTATTTTCCCTTCAACATCTGTTTCAACTTTAAAAATAGGTTTATCGGTTGCGGATGCTATTACTTGTACTTCAGTTTCATTATATAATGAATTGATCTATGGATCAATTGATTTCAAATATCGTGATATTTTGATGAAATTAAACGAACAGGAATTATTTATTGGAATTCCATTTGCTGTTTCAGATGAATTATCATTATCCAATGTCGCATATCGACTTGGTGTTTCAACAAGTGAAGAAGTTAGTTCATTAAAAGAAACTGCAAAAACGTACATTTTTAATAACAAAATTATTCAAGATGATAAATTACCATTAGTTATTTATATTTCTGGAGTTGATTCAAAAGAGAGTTTTGATTTGTTCAAATACATTCCTAAATTATCAACAGAAATTAAATTCAATTTTTTGATTTTGAGAAATTCAGAAAGACAAGAAATGACGAAACAAAATTTTGAAGAATTACAAAAAATACACAATCACCAAAATATAAAATTACTTGATATTGAAACTTCAATGAAACATGGATTGGCTATTAGAGCTGCTGCTGATTTTGTTTTTAGTCCTTCAATGATTGCTGGAAATTCTATGAACGTCGCAGAATTGCAGTCTTTTGGAGTTATTCCAATTTGTACAAAGTCAGGAGGTCATAAAGATCTCGTTAGCACCAATAAGAACAAACAAAATGGTTATTTATTTAAAAAGGGAAATAGAGAACACGATACTTATTCAAATATGAGATTTGCATTTCTAGAAGCTATTGGAAAATGGAATCGAATGACAACGAAAGAAAAAAATCGAATTCGGAAATTAAATTATGATTCTACAATCTACTGGAGTAGCAATAACAACCCTTTAAATGATTTTTTGAACCTCTATAAACACTCAGAAAGACATGTTTCAAGGAGTGAAAATTCAGAAGAGAATTTTAAAGATCAATTTTATAGTCAGAATTTCGTTCAAAATTCATTATTTGATCCAAGTTTGAAATCTTGGATGCCTTATTTTGTTGGTTTTGAGTATTCAAAAGAGAATGGAATAAAATTGACATCTAACGAAGGGAAAGCAGGAGCTACTCAAATAGTTCGTTTGGACCAAAATTATCCAAGAAAAGTAGTAATTGGAGGTTGGAGTCGTGCTGAATTTGTATCTGGTGATTCTGACGCAAATTATGCCATTACTGCAGACATTAACTTTCGTGACAAAACAGTTGCAAAGAATTTTTTTATTCCATTTTCCACTGGAACACATGGATGGGAATTGAAATATTATTCGATCAGTTTTGAAAAACCAATTCAAAATATAATTTTGACTCTTTTATTTCACGATCATACTGGAACTGTTTATTTTGATAGAATTTATGTTGTTGAAGAATTTGAGAGAAAATAAATATTTCATTCTTCGGATAATTACTCTTTTTTTTTTGACCAATCATTTAACTTTATTCTGAAACTGACAATGGATTCACTTGATGTTTTGTATATAATATTTTTTTGGTTCTCCGGTCCTATATGGTTGATAATGTTATTTCTACCTTTTTGGAGAGGCACCATTCATATTGTACAGTCTCATGCAGTTTCAGGAATCATGTGTGTATTGTACACAGTTTTTTTTATATTAAGTTTTTTTTTGAATACTGATACTCAAAGTTCAAATGTATCAGGTTCTTTATTTGACTTACCAGGCTTTCAAAAATTGATGCAAAATAAATACACAGCACTCACAGTTTCACTTCATTATTTACTTTTGGATTTGCTGATTGGAATTTGGATTTTTTTGAATAGTAGAAAGCATCAAATACCTCATTTATTCATGATAATTATTTTACCAATCACTGCTGCTGCATCTCCAATTGGATTATCTATTTATTTGGTTTTGAGATTTTTGTTGACAAGAGAATATCGAATTTTTGATGAACATGAAGTTAAGAACAAAACATTTTGTTTCTTAGATGAAAATCTTTTGGAAAATGGAAAAATTAATTGGTTTTTCTTTTTAACCGTTTGGGTAGGAACAATTGAATTTTGGAAAAAAGTTTTATTTTTGGATAAACTGAAAAAAAAAGATGAAAACTTACCACTTGAATCAAATCATAGTGAATAAATACAGCTTTATCGAAATCTGAAAAACAAATTTTCTGTATGGATTTGTGTGAAAAATCGAAAGTATTTTTTTGATTTCCAGAATAATTCAATGTCTCGTTGAACTTCTACTGAAGAGAGATGAAAGATACTTGGATTAATGCTCAGTGCATCCAACACAAAATTTTTGTCGTTCCTTAATTCTTCAGAAGCGGCAAAAAAAACATTTCCTTTGAATTTTACAGCTTCAAGAACAATTTTCTTATTATTTTTAAGATTTTCAGAAGCTGAAAATAGAGCAACACCATCATTTTTAACGGCTTCCATCACAATAGTTGGATTATTTTTTAACTCATCAGATGCATACCATAATTGAGTTCCTCTTTGTTTTACTCTTTCCAAAACACTGTTGTAATTTGTAAAGTCAATTGGAATTATTTTTTTCTGTTGTTTTTTCATAGATTTGTTCATTTGTGAATTGGATAAATAAAATTTATTGGTCAATTTTTTCTTTATCGTTCTCAGTGTGTTTTGAATAAAATTTCGTCAATGCATCAATATCCATAGGTAAAGTTAAAACAACCAAGAATGAGCAAACAATTAAAACAACTTTAGTTACAGAATGAACGAATACCATTGCCCATTTGATTGCTTCTTTTGTTTCATTTCCATCAAAGAATGGAAAATTCCAACTCATCAATAAACCAGCAAGATATGGTCCCAACGATCCTAATCCAGTTACAAAGATCATCAACCAAGAAATTGCAACGCCCCTTGCAGAAACAGGTACAATTTCTATCAACACTAAATTCATTGGAATTAAAATCATGAATCCAAACTAAATGAAGAGTTCAGATTAAAATTAAATATCTTACAAATGCAGCAGGAAGTAAAAACAATAAAGATGGAACTTTGTGATCAATCAAAAGAGTTCCGTATGGTGTCGGAACTAAGAACAATGTGCTAACAAAAATAACAATTGCATAGCCTCTTTTTGTCAATTTTTGTAAAAATCCACATGCAAAACTTGAAATGAGTGATCCTCCAAGTCCTCCAATTGGTGATATCCATGAAAGCCATTGAGCAAGTTCTTGAGCTGTCATATCATGAATACGATTAAAAAATTCTGGATTCCATGTTTGATTTACTAAAGCTCCAGCCATGGCCATTCCTCCCTTTTGAAAAAAAAATTTAAATTTAATTGAAAAATACAGCAATTGCGCAAAGAAAAAAAGATGGTCTTTTTATAAGATAAATAAAGGTTTCAATCATTCCTAATGCCTCTTTTTCAGATTGAAATTCATCGGATTGACCTCTTTCAGGTTCAGCTACTGTAAAAAATATCAAAACTGCGAAAATAATTCCTGGGATTAATGAAAGATAATATAGTTCTCTCCAATTTGATGATCTATTGTCCAATAAAGCACCAAATCCGTAAGCAGCACCAGCTCCGAAAATAAATGACATACTTTGCAATCCGACAGCAATAGGTCTTGTTTTTGGTGTAAAGTAATCTGTCAACATTGAAAAACAAAGTGAGTTAATTCCACCCATTCCTGATATTAAAAAATTTAAAAAAAAAAAAACCACTATACCGATAGATACACCGACTTGACAATACACTAAATGCCAAAATGATGTTGATGAAGGAGTCAAAGCGATAAAAATATTCCAAATAATAACAGAAGCAAATGTTAAATATTTTCTTGAATAGAGGTCTGTAGCCCTTCCAATAAAAACCCCTGATGTTAACATTGAAATGTTAAAAATAGGTCCTGTGATTAAACCAAATTCAGAATCGGTAATCTTTCAAAAAAATGTCAATTTTTTTTTTTGTTAGCTTCACCTTTAAATCATGAAGTAAACCTTTAGAAGCGACAAAAGTAAAGTTAGTGTGAAATATTTTTAACAATCCAACCGCAAACAAAATGAATAAAATATAAAGTGCATACATGAATTCTGCTGCTTGGTAAATTTTACTTTTGGATTTTTTTTCTTCTGCGTAAACTCCATTCAAATTTCCAGCTGAATAAGATTCATCTTCTATTGTGCTGGTGCTGGACATTGGTCAAAAAACACTGTAGAAACCTTATTGGACAAAAAAAAATTATTCCATTAATCTAAAAATCAGGTTTCTGGTATTTTACAAAATTTATACATTTATTTAATTCGTTTTAGCATATCAGTGAATGAACTCTCCAATTGAGAAAATTTCTTCACATTTTTAAAATCAACATTTTTAAACTTCAAAAAGTGATGTGACAATTGTTTTTGGAAATCTGATTTCATTGCATCATTCATAAGTTTTTCATGTTTATTTTCTTCTTCATAGTATACCAGTATATGTAGTTTTTCTTTTTCATTCTTTAGCAGTTTCAAAAGATTCTGTTTGAATATCTCGTCATCAAAATCAGATCTGATGGTTATAACAAAGTAATAAGGATATTCTAGATTATTTTTTTCTCTTAAATTTGGTTAGTGTTCATTTTCTTACTTTAAACAACTCTTCAAATCTTTCAAATCATTTACTTTTTCAATAGAAACCTCAAAAACATCATTATTAACTGGAATCCTGAGTGGTCCATCTAAAAATAATCAATATTCATTTTTTTACTTTCCTCATTTTCAAACACAATTGAAAACGCGTTGTAATATTTTTTGACAAGAATTTGATTACCACAAAGGAAAACTTTCATCAGTTTTTCACCAAATATAAATTTTGGATTCATTCCAGGACCTAAATTATTAGAAGAAGTCAACAAAACATACTTAATATTTCAGGTTTTCCTTTAAAAGTGATAGAATTGAAGAAGCTTGAAAGTGATGCTTTTTTTTCAATCTTTTCTGATTGTTGGCCCATATCAAATTGTTCAGGTATATTTATCATTGATTTTGCTCTTTTACTACCCATCCTGTTGAACATCTTTTTCAAACTTTTGATCCGATTGGTTTAAAAATGTCCAATCGATTTAATGGACTAAAAAGTATCCAATCAGTTTGTTGGATTTTAACAGGAAATGAAAAAAAATATTGAAAAATGTCACTTCATTTTTAATAGTCAAAAGATTCAACATGTATGTCTTCTTTTCCTAAAGCTTGAAAAGCTAAAATGCAAGTATCCATGAAAAAATCAGGTCCACAAAGAAAAATCTCTCGTTCTTTATAGTCAACAATTGTCTGTTCAAAAAACTCTTTGGAAACTCTTCCTTTAGAATAGCAAATTCTTTCTTCATTTTCAAATTTTTGTTCCGATTTTGTCAAGGTAAAAAATATTTTCAAATTTTTCAGTTTTTTTGAAATTTTTGATAATTCTTGATGAAATGGTATTTCAGTTGCTTCTGAGTGTACCATTATAATGTCTAAATTTGATAATGATAATTCATAAAGTCTACGAAGCATTGAAATAAATGGAGTAATTCCGACTCCTCCAGAGATGAATAAGATCTTTTTTGGAAGTTCTTTCATCATAAAAATACCAAATCTACCATCTACATCAACTAAATTTAATTGTGAACCAACTTTTAATTTGTCTAACATCCAATTAGAAACCAGTCCTCCTTCTTTCCGTTTTATTGTGACTTCTAATGATTTATTAGCTGGAGAACCTGTTAAAGTCCATGTTCTACTATTTGATAAATCACCCATCCGAAATGAAAAAGTTGCATTTTGACCAGGAACAAAGAAAATAGGTTTATAAGTTGCAAAAATAAAACTTTTCACATCATTTGTCACATCTATAATTTTTTTACATTGAACGATACCATATTGTGATTTTGTTGCCAAAGGATATCCTAAAAAGACTTTGTTCAGAATTCCTTCACCATTGACCCATTGATGGTATTTGTCTAATTTTTTTTAATTTTTTTTTTTTTTACCGTAAAGTGATGTACAATCTTTACCAGCACCTGACATTAATATATCAATTCCTCCAGGATGATATTCCAAATATCTTGTAATATCATAAACCTTTCCTCGAAAGATTGTCCAACAGTCATCAATTTGGTTATGTTTTTTTATTTCTGAAAGTGGTATTAAACCATTTATTGGTTTAACATTTAATTTATCAGCTAAAGCATACCAACCCATGAGAGTGAAACCAGGTTTTAAACCAACTTTTTTTCTGAGTGTTGGTGGTTTTTTTATATCCAATTCAGCATCTTTAAATCTTACTAAATGAGACTTTTTGGGTACTGAATCAGGAACATTGAAAGTAAATTCTTTTGGTTGTTTGTCTTCACTCATTTTTTTTCCGATGAACTCCACCAATAAGAACAAAGTTTTAAAGGAAATTTAGATGAAACTATAAATTAGTGATTTTGGATGATTGTATTTCATGGCAGAATTCTTCATATTATTGAAAAAATGACCGGAACCAATCAAATTTCGAAAAAATGTTTTCAAAAAAACTAACGACACTCTCAAAAAAAATCAACTATTCAAAATCACTCAAAGGAACAAAGACAGCACAAAACCTTTGTGAAGCATTTGCAGGTGAATCTCAAGCAAACAGAAGGTAAAATAAGAAAAAGAAAAATTAACAATTAAAGATACACATACTTTGCTCAAAAAGCTGATATTGAAGGTAAAAATGATGTAGCTGCAATCTTTAGATCAACAGCTAATGGAGAAACAGGACATGCATTAGGTCATTTAGAATTTCTCGAAAAAGGAGGTTTCGGAGATCCAGCAGTAATTTTTTTCATTTTTTAAATAAAACATTCAAAAAGACAGGACTTCAAATTGGAAACACTGAAGAAAACTTAAAATCAGCAATTGTAGGAGAAACACATGAATACACAGATATGTATCCTTCAATGGCAAAAGCAGCAAGAGAAGAAGGTTTTGATGATATTGCAGATTGGATGGAAACTTTAGCAATGGCTGAAAAAAGTCATGCTGGAAGATTTGAAAAAGCATTAAAAAATTTGAATGAATAAATTTTCAATTATCCAATCACACAACTGTTTTGTGATAACATTTAATGTTTATCATAAAATTTATTCTTCTTCAAGTTTCTCTAATACCAAGTCAGTTTTTGATTTCCCAATATTTTGTTTTTTTCCAGCGTTATTCATGTAAGGTCTAAATACCCACTCAGATTCTGCATCTCTTTGATCAAGAGTACCAAGTTTAATTTCATATAATTGAAGTTCAAATCTTGGACCAACTTCTTTTAAAACAACTTTTCCTTTTTCTTTTTTATAAACATGATGTCTGAATGAAATAAAATCATTATCATTTGCAAAAGTTACGATTCTTCTTGAATCTTCTTTTGGTACAGGAAATAAATATTTCAATATAGTAGCAACTCTTTCTCCTAATTTAGTTTTAAAATTATGAAAAACTTTTTTGGTTTAGAAAAGTATATTTTTGTTACTTAAATGTGGATATGCTTGACTAATGTTTGAATCAATATTAGTTTCATGTCTCATTACAGAATTAAAAATTGTGAAATATGCAGTTGGTCCATAAGGTAAATGACAAATGATCAAACCATCTGGTTCTCCACGATTTTCATTCAAAACTACTAAATCAGTGAATCCATTTGTATTTCCTGCTTCTACTATTTGTCCTAAAGTTTGTGTTCCTCTATTTATTCTTTGAGAATTTGGAAAAAGATATTTTAACTCCTTTGCAAATCTTTGAAGACGATCACTTGGATCATGTGCAGTTGTCAATAAAATTTTTGGATCTTCCAATCCAGCTTGTTGATATTCATCATCAACTTCAATTTCAAATTTTCTTTTTTTTGTTTCTTCGTCTGATAAAATAAAAGTTAATTTTTTTTTTTTTTTTTTTTACTTGTGATTCCAAATTCATTTTCTTTTGAGTATTCAATCAAATCTTTTTCTGAGATTGGAGTACCCTCTGTGAATTGTGTTAACAAAAGAATTATAAAATTTTACTTTCTAATGCCTCTCTTATTCTAACTTTTCTGTCCAAACGTTCTCTTTCATTTGATTGAACACTTTTTCTGTACAAATATTCTCTACGTAATCTTGCATTCCTACGAATCTAAAAATTAAAAATTATCACTTCTTACCATTTTTTTTTTTGTATCGAGGAAGTGATTTGATTGGAGGAAAAATTTTATTTTAAAATTTCCAAACAGTGTCATCATCGAGATAATTATAAATAATTTCTTCTTCTTCTTCTTCAGTATCTGTTTCATATAAAACAGATTCTACAGTTTTTTTTATCATTTCTTCGGTGGTTGAATTTTCAGCCTCAAGAATTATTTCTTTTGGACAATCACACCCTTTATAATTGGAATTCTTTTTAACATGACCAATAAATTTGACCCAATTTTTATCAATTTTTAACAGATTTGGATCACCCACTACTATTGATAATGCAATTGCTCGGGTCAAAGCAACGTTAAATCTCTTTGGATGATTTACAACACCAATTGAGTTCTTTTGATCCATTGATAATCTCTTAGGATTACATCTAACTGTTGAAATAATTGTAATCAAACTTTCTTGACCTTGATAATCTTCAATGGTACCAACTCTGATCGCAGATAAATTACAAGATCTCAATTTTTTTCTTATCAATTGAACTTGTTTTCTATATGGTGTCAGTATTGCAATATCAGTTGAATTCACATCCACAGTCAAACTATTTAATAAATTCAATGTTAGTTTCACGACCATTGCAGCTTCTTCAGGATTTGTCCAACTTGGTGATTCACCTTCCCTCAATTCAGTTCCTTTGAGTCCATAAAACAAAAGTGGACATTTTTTGTTATTCAATTCACTCCATTGACACATAGAATTTACAATTTTATCATTTCCATATTTTTCAAGTTTATTTGAATAGAAAATTTCAGAAGAAGTTTTGAAAATCTCTCCATGTGATCGGTAATTTTTTGTCAACATAGTGTGATAATTTGTTGAGTTTTGGTATAATTTATATTTTGACAATCGTTCTTGAAGTGAAACCTTCAATGGATTCCCAGGTGACCTAGTAATTGGATTCAATTGATTGTAATCACCTGCAAGTATAAACTGAGTTGATTCACCACACAATTTGGAGCTCATCAAAATTTCAGGTTCAAATGCTTGTGCTGCTTCATCTACAATAATGTATTGAAAGTATCCTTCTTCTATTCCCATGAAATTCAACAAATGAGTTGTGAATGTAGTTGAAATGATTATCTCACATTTTTGAATATAATATTTTGAAGGAAGTGAAAACATCCCAGTTGATGATTGAGAACAATATTGAAGAGTATCAGGTGGAGCTTGATCAGCTCCTCTTTGAAAACTATTCAATCTAAACATGTTAATTCCTTTCTCTTTTTGGAAATCTTTCAATCTGAGAGTGATAATATCTGATGCTGTATCAGAAGGTGTTGTAATTAAAATTCTCACATTTTCATTATAATACCAAGCTAGTTTAACTATTTCTATAAGGTTCCTCGTTTTACCAGTACCTGGTGGTCCGAATATTGAGTATGGAGCTCCAATGTGTGAATTTGACATCACATCACGACAAACTTTCTTTTGTTCTTCATTTAATTCTTTATCAAAAAATTTCAATTCAATAGGTTCAAAATTTTTTTCTTTAATTTTGTCTGGAAATAATTTATCAATTTGTTTGTATTCATTTATTGTATTGACCATCATATCAAATATAAAATGTTTACAAAATGGGAATTGAATGTAAAATTTTTTCTTTTGAAGACATTTTGAAATTAATTGTTCAGAGAAACTAACAAAAATACAATCAAATAGTTTTTGTTTTCCAATAATAAATCCAACAAATTCAGAAATAAAACCATCATTCAAATCTGGTGAAACTCTTACAACAACTGTATCACCATAATTTAACTTTGGTTTGTCTTCAGAAAGCCCTGGAACCTTCACAACAAAATATTTTGATGATGATTTCCAAAAGATTTCATGATTGTATAAATTATATATTTGCATATCTTTCAAATATCTTTCTCTTTCGACATTAACAAAATGAGTGAAGAAATTGATGTAATTTTTATGTGATAGTTTTTCATTTTTTTTGATGTTGGTTTTTCCGAAATATCTTAATGGCTCATAAAGCCAAGGTACTGGTGGAGGTTCAACAAAAAAAACTTCATTTGGTTTTGTGTTCCAATAATTCTTCCATTGAATTGGTATGAAAAAATTTGATGAAGGATCCAAAGGAGTATTTTTGTATTTTGAAATTGTTCCAGTGACTAATAATTTTTCAACAATTAAAACCTGATTGGAATCTTTGATAATAAAGTTAACTTCGGTTTTAATTTCTTTGTTTAGTTCTGGTTTTATGGTAATTTTCAATTCTTTTCTTTGTAATTTTTTAATTTTAAATTCTTCTGAAGAGAATTTGATAAAATCTGGTCCTACTAAAGTGAATTCTAAGTTTTTATTTTCTATATTTTCAAGAATGAACTCTATGGTTTTGTGTCCTGTATCATAGTCTACTCTCCCAAAATCAAAATTTTTAATTTCTTGATTGCTTTGAAAAAGCCTGAACTTCATGATTGAGTGATGATTGGATCAATTTTTCTTTGATAATAATTGGCATTGATTTACTTAATTTGATTTTATGTTTAAAGTGTGAATTCAACTTCAAAATAACTATTTAAATTCCGCCAATCAAATTCACTTTATCTTCACCAAATTTTTAGTGAGAAGTTATGGACAGACTTTTGAAACTCACATCAAGATTAAGTTTAGCAACTGCTGTTGTTGGATCAATAGCATCCGTTTCATTGTATTCAGTTGATGGTGGTGAATGTGCTGTCTTATGGGTAAAAAAAAAAAAAATTAAATTGACTTTCGTTTCAGTCAATGAGAGAAGGTATCGTAAAAAATAAAACATATGGAGAAGGTCTAAATTGGGTAATTCCATTTTACCAAAAACCATATATTTTTGATATCAGAAAAAGACCGACAAGTATTTCAACAAAAACAGGAAGCAAAGATTTACAAACTGTTAATATATCACTTCGTGTTTTATTCAAACCAGTTGTTGGTCAACTTCCATTCCTTTATTCTGAATATGGTATGGATTACGATCAAAGAATTCTTCCTTCCATTGGAAATGAAGTCATGAAGGCAGTTGTTGTAAGTTGTTGAATTTATTCATTTTTTTAGGCTCAATACAATGCTGAAGAATTGATTACAAGAAGAGAAGAAGTCAGTAAAACAATTGCAAAAACACTTAGAGCAAAATCTAAACAATTTCATATTGAACTTCATGATATTTCAATTGTAAAAAAAAAAAAAAATTAACACAAACTTTTTTAGACACATCTTGGATTTTCAAAAGATTTTACAAAAGCAGTTGAAGATAAACAAATTGCACAACAAATTGCTGAAAGACAAAAATATATTGTTGAGAAATCAGGTCAAGAAAAATTAGCAACAATTATTAAAGGTGAAGGTGAAGCTGAGGCAGCTGCTTTAATTGCAAAGGCATTGGATCAAGGTCCAGGTTTTATTGAACTTAGAAAATTACAAGCTGCAAAAGAAATTGCTCAAACTTTATCAACAAGTTCAAACGTTACTTATCTTCCAAAAGATGTTAATCTTTTATTGAACTCTGCAATGACTCAATCAAGTCCACCTCCATCCAGTTCATACTCACAAAAACGTGGAAAATAAAATTTTTGCAAAATCTAATTTCTTTTCTTGTTATCCTGTTCTTCTCTTGTTGTTCTGATGAGAAAAACTAAAACTACCAGACAAATTAATAGAATTAAAATATTATTAGCATTTGAAAATTTAACTTCATGAGCTACAGTAGAACAGTCCAGACATTTCATTGATTTTTTTTAAGAGTCATTGATTGGTCGTTTTTCTTCCAAACAATCAAATTGGAATGAGCAAAAACCCTCAAATAACCAAAGACTTTCTTCAAAAATTTAAAAAACTAGATGAAAAAATACAACAATATGACGAAGTAGAAACAAAAATTATCCAACAACAAGCATACCTTCATGAGTTAGAAAGAGAAGTAACTGAAAAAACTCATATCCTCGAAAAAATTAGAGAACATGAGTAAAAAAAAAAAAAAAAAACTAAAAAAAATGAAAAGATTGAAAGAAGGAAAAATTGTACATGACCTCAAACATTTGACAATAAAATCCATTTTTGCAAGTTTATCAGGAAAAAAAAAATCAATGCTTGAAAAAGAAGAAAAAGAATTTTTAAAAGCAAAACATGATGAAGATGTTGCTGAAAAAAATCTTTTTACTATTAAAACTCAATTCAAATCTGCAAAAACTGACCTTCAAATTTTACAAGAAAAAAAAAAGAATCTAGATGAATTAAGAAGAGAAATGATAGAACATTTAAATCAAGTCCAAATACCAATAGATCCAAAACTTGAAGAAAATTTCAAAAATAGTCAAACACATTTGAACAAAATTGTGAAAGTCAGAATGCAATATGAACAGTGTTCTTGTCATGTTGATAGTGCAAAGTCAGATTTATATTCTTCCATTTTGTTATTGTCCAGAGCTGGTCAAGAAAATGCTTATTCAATGTATGACCCATTTTGTTATCCAGGTTATTTATCCGACTCATGGGTAATTTAACAAAAAATTATTATTAAGAAAAACTCTTAGGTATTTAGTGATATTGGAAAAGCAAAGAATTTTGTCCACAGTGCGACAATACATTTAAAAATAGCACAAGAAATATTACCAAATACTTTACATGTCAAAAATACAGAAATCTCATCTCCAGACACATTACTCTATGATGCATTTTTTGATGATTATTATACTGAAATGATGATTGAAGATAACATTGAAACTTCAATTAACAATGTGCATAAATCACTGTCTTCAGTTGAAAATGCATCAAATTATCTTCATAAAGTATTGGATAACATTGCAGAAGATTATAAAAATACAAAAAGGGAACACGAAGACAATAGATCAAAAATATTCAATTTGAAGAAGAAATATCTTCGTGAAGCATTAAACAATGAAAACCCAACTATTTCTCTTTCTGATCTTTTTGTTGAATATAAACATGATGAAAAAGATGAAAAGGTTTATACTCCTTCAGACACTTTTTAATTTCTCCGGAGAAATATTCATCCAATAAAAATCTTGTTTTGAATCAAAATGACTTACACTGTTTGTGTTTTGGGTAGTGAAAAAAGAAAATTTTAAACAAACTTTTTAGGATTGGATTCTGTTGGTAAATCAAGTTTTACTATTAGATACGCTCAAAAAAAGTTTATTTCTTCATATGATCCCACCTTTGAAGTTTGAAAAAAAAAATTAATATTTTTTGTTAGGAAGCTTTTTCGGTTGAATCAAAAGTTGAAGGCGAAGAATTTCATTTAAAGTTAATAGATACAGCAGGACATGAAATGTTAAGTCCTTTAAATAGGAAATGGCTTCTTGACGCAGATGCATTCATCTTTTGTTACGATATCACATCAAAAGATTCATTAGTTGGACTTCAAAAATATATTGAGACAACACTTCATTATAATAGTGGAAAACAAATGAAATCACCAAATTTATCAGCTATACCTGCTGTAATGATAGGCTGTAAATGTGATTTGGAAAATGAAAGAGAAGTTAGTAAAAAAGAAGGTGAAAAATTTGCCATTGAAAATCTTTTAAAATTACGCAACCCACCAAAAAAAGTGGATCCAAAAATGCCATTTTTCTTGGAAACAAGTGCGAAAAGTAAATTTGTTTTTTTTTTTTTTAAATTTTGAAAGAAAATATAAATATACAACAAACTATTGAATCACTAATGAAACAGATTATGTCAGAAAGAGATTATTTACTTTCATTGAAAACGGAAACATCAAAAAAGAGTTTTTTCGGTAGTTTTATCTCATCAGGAGGTGGTACATCATCCACTAGTGAGCTCTCTGAAATTGATGATTTTCTCAAAAAATCACCAACAAAAAAATAAATTTTCGATTTTTTAAAATCCATTTCGTTTACCAATCAAATCAAAACTCAAAAACAAAAACTTTGATGCAAAAAACGGAAGAAAGTTTTATTTTAGCTTGTCAATTTGGAATCAAAGAAATAGTTGAAGAGAATTTAAATGATCCTTTTTATATTAATTTCGTAAATTATTTTGGCCAAACTCCTCTGATGGTTGCTATCAATGCGAATAAAATTGATATTGCTCAAATGTTACTAAAATCAAATTTTATAAATATTAACCACAAAACCTACTTGGAAGAAAAGACTAGTTTGATGTATGCTTGTGAAAAAGGCTATTCTGGAATAATTCAAATTCTTTTATCAAAAAAGGCTCCAGCTGAAGAGATTGATAGTTTTGGTAAAACAGCTCTACACTATGCTGTTATTAACAAATACTTTGGTGTTGTACAAGTCCTTATTCGTTCAAATCCAAAAATAGTCAATATACAAGACAATGAAGGTAAAACTGCTTTACATTATGCTCTTTCTCAAAAAATGATTGAAAAACCAATTGTAAATTTGTTATTAAATTCAGAAGCCGAAGATTTAGAAGATAATTCAAAAATCAAACCATCAGATTTAGTTTCAAAAGAATTAAAGTCTGAACTGAATTTTGAATTCAAAAAAAAAGAAAAAAAATGAACAAGTAATTCATTTGTGTTCGAAAATCGTGAGTTATTTTCCACCAACAAATATTGGTCTCAAATGTACATTTGATAAATTTTCTTTTCTCATTGAAGTCTAAGGTTTATTCATTTTCTTATTTAAAATTAATGAGACCAGAACCTAATAACATGATATATTCCAATATATGAAGCAAATATTACACCAGGAAAGAATCCAAACATTGTCAAAAAACAACATAAAATCAACGCTCTTATCCATCCTATTTCATACCATTTTGTTACATGACCTTGTTGTGAAGGATCAGCTCTATTTTCAGGTTTTGATTCAAATTGTGAAAATACTTCATAATTCTTTGATCTTAAGCATGGTAAAGCAGAAACAATGATAGCCAAAGGAGGACAACAAAGAACTAAATAAATAGCAAGTGAAATCAAAAAAATGAACGAAATTAATACTATTGGTAAAATACAACAACCAACCAGACAAAGAGAAAGACAAATCCATGGAAAATTTTGCAGCTCAAAATCACAATCACATAGAGAGTTCATTGCATCTTTTGGTTTTTTTAGTAATCATTATGAATAGTTTACCATCCATTTTATTTTCAATTTCACCACACTTATCCGAGCAACAACAACATTTCTCGTCCCAATCTTCACAGACAACGAATCCAAAGTAATCACCAAGACCTTTTAATATATTTAATTATAGTTTAAAAAACAAACAGTCCTCATTCAAACAACAACAACATGAGTAATTATTTGGTTCCATGTTGTCAACAAAATGAAAAAGTTTAATAAAATGATTGGACAACGATTAAAGCGAAAAATAAAAAATTTTAATTAGTTCAGTTGTTATTTGCATAGTTTCTACAGGTGAAAAATAAAACAATTGAAGCGCATATAATCACAGGAAAAACCAAATGATGTCAAATGTATGGAAATTGATACACTTTGAACCTATCCTAATTGATTCCACAAGAAATATGTTTGTTCATATCTCTTAAAAAATCAATGTATAAAATTTGGAAAAGGTATACATCAAAAATAAGCCAAAAGTGCAACTGATGTCAACTATCTTGCAATATTTGAATTGGAAACTATCATTGCATTATCAATATCACACCAAAACTTTAAATTAATTATTTTTCTTGGCAATGGTGATTGTTGTTGTGCCATCCAATAAGAACTGAAACTCCATCCAATTGACGAACGGATTTTCATTTGAACTCAAAAAAAAATGGAAGAAGACACTCAAGAAAAAATACATGAAAATTCAAAAGAAGAACTCTTGCAAGAAGAAGAAAATCAAGAACAAAATGAACAAGAAAACAATGAGGATTCTCGTTTATTGACGAAAAAAGAAAAGAAAAGAGTTGACGAATTTGCAAAAAAATATATATATCCACATCGATCAGAAATTAAAAAACTAGCTGAAGAATTGAACGCACCATATTTTAGAGTACGAAATCGAATAAATTCATACCGAAATCTAAATGGATTAACGAAACAAAAATTTGAAAAGAAGAGAGAAATGAAAACGATTTCATTGCCTTCAAATTATTTTGACCAAAGTTTTTTAGACTCTCTAATAAAATACGTAGAAGCAAATTCAAAAATGAGAGAAAATGTACATATGAATGAACAAGCTCTATTAGTGCTAGGTAATAAAAAAATATTTTTGTACTAACTTTTAAAACAGCTTTATATTTGAAAGAAGAAATTCCAAATCTGAATAATAAAATCAAACCAAAAGAAGATGTTGTGATAGAAAAAAAAAAGAGAGGAAGAAAAATGAAAGTCAAATGATTTCTTTTTTTTTGATTGTTTGTCAAATTGAATAGTTTGTGTTTCTTTTTATAATAAAAAAAATTTTATACTCAACATTTTTATAAAGGTTTTTCTGGAAGTTGTGATGGAAGAATATTGTGTTTTTTCTTTATTGCAACTCTATGTTTACTAAATTTATCTTCTGGAGTAAATCTAAATAATTAAGAAAAAAAAGAAAAAAAAATACCTAGCTGGATGGCCACTTCTTGTTGTTGATTTACAATCTGTGCATGTTTCGTGGATAGTGTATCTATCACAAGTGTTACAAAAACGAAGAAGCATTTTTTATCTTTTTGTGAAAATTAACAAGGATAAAGAGAGCAATTCTATTGGATGTTTTTCGTCCAATAAATTCTTTGCAAAATGTTGTTGAAGAATTTTTTGAAAACCTCAACAAAATTTTTGACAAAAAATAATAAATTTGTTAACTTGAATCAATACATCAATTTTCAAAATAAATATCAAAATTTTAATGTCAGATGTTACTCAACAATGTTTTCAAAATTATCCACTGGAATGAAAGATGCTTTTGGTTC
The DNA here is from genome assembly GCA_016618085.1 of Neovahlkampfia damariscottae. Taxonomy (NCBI): domain Eukaryota; phylum Heterolobosea; class Selenaionea; order Neovahlkampfiida; family Neovahlkampfiidae; genus Neovahlkampfia; species Neovahlkampfia damariscottae. Next base: position 42,898 of record JABLTG010000088.1, read on the forward strand.
ATTATCAGGTAGAACAACTTTAACAAAACAAGATGTTGAAAATTCTATTGAAGAAGTTAAACGTTCTCTAATTGACGCAGACGTTGCTCTTCCAGTTGTAAAAAAATTCATATCTGAAGTTCAAGAAGAAGCAATTGGATCAAAAGTAAAAGACTTACCAAAACTTGATGCCTTTGAAGAAATTGTGAAAAAAAAATTGACAAAATTACTTGGAGATGATATTCCAGATTTGAATTTACCAAAACATCAAGAAATAGAAGTTATTGATGATGATATAAAGAGAATTGAAAAGAGAATACCCATGTCTTCTATTTTAGTCACTGGTATTCAAGGTGCTGGTAAAACAACAACTTCAGCAAAGTTAGCAAATAGACTAAAAAATCAAAAAATTTCAGTTATGTTAGTTTCTTTAGATACACGTAAGATTATGTGCATTACTCATTTCCTTTTAGACAGACCTGCTGCACAAGAACAATTAGAGATTTTAGCCAACAAAGCAAATATTTTATCATTGCCAATTGTAGAAGGTGAAACACCAATAGAAATATCAAAAAGAGCTTTACAATTAGCAAAATTGAGTGACATAGAAATAATTATATTTGATTCTGCAGGTAAAAAAGATATTATTTTTTTTGTGTTAAAACAATTCTCATAGGTAGAATGCATGTTGATGATGAATTAATGAATGAACTACAATCCGTTAAAGAAATTATAAAACCTTGCGAAACCCTTTTAGTTGCTGATTCTATGCTGGGTAATGACTCTGTAAATATTTCAAAAGAATTCAAAGAAAAAGTTGATATAACAGGTATTATAATTACAAGATTAGACGGTGATACAAAAGGTGGTTCAACTATTTCCATGAAAGAAGTCACTGTAAAAAAAAAAAAAAATTAATTTTTTTTTTTCAAAGGGTGTTCCTATCAAATTTGTTGGTACTGGTGAAAATTTAGAAGATTTAGATAAATTCATTCCAGAAGGTATGGCTTCAAGAATTTTAGGTTCTACTGATATACTCAGTTTAAAACAAAAAACTCAAGAAATTATGGAAGCATCAGATTTAAATGAAACAAAGGTTAAAAAATTAGGTAAATTTTAATTGGATTTTAAATTTCCATTTTTTATTAGAAAAGAAAATGAAAAGTGGAAACTTTGATTTTGAAATTTATACAGAACAATTAAATTCTTTAAAAAAAGCGGGAAATCTTCAAAATTTTGCTTCTTTCATTCCAGGACTTGCAAATATGCAAACAGGTCAAATGAATACTGACGTATGTTAATTATATTTCTTATTCATTATTTTTAGTTTATAGATGTTCATTTGAGGTTCATAAACTTGATGACAGAAAAAGAGAAAAGAAATCCAAATATGTTCAAACAAATGGCTTCTTGTAGAATTGGTTTGGCAAAAAGAGCAAAAGTTCCTGTTGTTGAAGTAAATAAATTTCTGAAAATGTTCGAAAAATTAAAAGAAACATTTTCAAAATTTGGAGATTTGACAGATCCTCAAAACGATTTTACAAAAATGATTCAAAACAATCCAAAGCAGTTCATGAAAACAGTTAAAGTAAAACCAGGACATCAACCAACTTTATTTGGAAGAAGAAAATAAATATTTTTTTTCAACAAAGTAAAAATGGAATTTTTATGTTTTTCGTTATCAAAATTTTTATTTTGTATGAAGATAAGTGTTTGGTCTTGAAGCACTGAAAGCTGTTCTGTATTTCTTTTCTCTTTTTGCAATTTTTGTTAATACTGGGAATTTCAAGTTTGGTTTGATAAATTGCATTGTATTGTTTCTTCTAACTTTGTCATCTTCAACTTCAGCAGTTTTGATAATGTGGATTGTTGAGAAACGAGCTCTATGACGTGAAGCCATTTCGAGGTACATTTGTTGAACAGCACCTGTAAGTTGAGTATCTCTATATTCCTTGTACATATTGTGAATACCTGATCTACTGACATAACGGAGCCAAATTCCAAAATTTTTAACTTGGTCAATTGGTTCTTCAACTTCTTCAATTGCAACAATTTGTCCATTAGCTTTTTTAACTCTTTTTAAAGAGGATAAGAAATACCAACAACGACTTTTTGCAACAACTGTGTTAGGTGCGAAAATTGTCATTCTGTAAACTGGAGGTGATGGAACTTTTTTTGTTGGAATGAGTCTAGCTACAACAACATAATGTTTAAGTGGATTATTTGTGCTTTGTGAAACCATCTAAATGTTGGTAAGGAATTTGTAAGACTTACTTTTGTTTGTTTGTGAAGAAAAGTAAAACCGACCAATGATTGAACAATTCTCAGATTTTTATAATTGACCAATCAAGCCCAAAAAAACTTCAATGGAAATTCGAATTAAAAAAACAAAAAAATATAAAATTTAATTTATCAGAAAACAATTCCAAACAAACTCAGTTTAAAAGTGATCAGAGAGTCTACAAAAAAAAAATAAAAAAAGTGAAGTTTTCATTTGATCATTCCAGCACTAAGCCAAACATTAACTGTCAAAACAAGATGAAAAATTAAAAAATAAAAGATGCATAACAGAATAACAAAATAAAATGATCAAAAAATTAAAAAACAAATAAAACGAATTAAATTTTTATTTTTTAAAAAATATTTAAATCAGGTTTTTTGTACAATCTCAATAACAAAGAAGAAAATAAAACTATTAAACTTGAAGAAGACATCATCATAGCAGCCACTATCGGAGGTACCATAATACCAAAAAATGGATACAAAAGTCCCATTGCTAAAGGTATTAATATTACATTATATCCTAAAGCCCAAAAATGATTAAGTTTAATTCTCGAGAATGTCGTTTTTGATAAATCAATTGAAGTCAATACATCTGTTAAATCAGATTTAACTAAAACAATATCAGAACTTTCAAGAGCAACTTCCGAACCAGCACCAATTGCGATACCAACATCACTTTGAGCTAAACTTGGAGCATCATTAACTCCATCACCAACCATACCAACACAAAAACCTCTTTGTTGAAGTGATTTTATGATTTCTAATTTTTTGGCTGGTAATAAATCTGAAATTGCAATGTGAATTCCCAACTGATGAGCAACATGATCAACCATTTCTTTACGATCTCCAGAGAGTAAAATCACTTTTATATTCATTTCTTTTAATTTTCGAACAACACTTTTTGCTTCAACTTTGATATTATCGGATAAAACAAATCCACCAATCAATTTTTGGTCATAAGCAACAAAAATGTTCGTTTTGTTTTGTTCTTCAAATTTTTTTTTCATTTCTTTTATTGATTCAAGAGGTATTCCAAGTCCAAATAAAAAGGATTCTGATCCAATATTGATTTTTTTTTCATTGATTTGACATTCAATTCCTTTGCCTGAAATTGAAATGAAATTCTTCACTTGAATAATTTTTCCATTTTCATTCTTTGAATATTCGACCAATGATTTAGCTAATGGATGTTGTGAGTTACTTTCTGCTGAATAAACCAATGAAAAGAATTCTTCTTTTGGAATCAAATGTTGATGTATGTGATACTCAATGACTTTTGGTTTTCCCATTGTTAGTGTACCTGTTTTATCAAAACAAATTGCTGAGATTTGATGAGCAGATTCAAGTGATTCTCCTGATTTTATCAATACTCCAAGTTTTGCTCCTACACCACAAGCCACCATAATTGCTGTAGGAGTGGCAAGTGAAAGTGCACAAGGACAACATATCACCAATACTGAGATTGCAAAACGAAGTGAAAAAATAAAAGGTGCAGAATCATATGGAATCAAAGATTCAGGTAATAATTTCGATTTTAACAAAAAGTACCATGTACAAAAAGTAACAAATGCTAAAAAAATAACAATTGGGATGAATATTTTTGATAATCTATCTGAATATTTTTGAATAGGTACCTAAAAAATGATGACTAAATTTGAATTGATTTTACTTTTGAATTTTGTGATTCTTTTACAAGTTTAACAATTTGTGATAGCATTGTTGCAGATCCAATTTTTAAAACTTTCATGTACATCACTCCGTCATGATTTATTGTTCCACCAATTAATGAATCATTGATTTGTTTTCTTATTAAATTATCTTCACCTGTTATCATACTTTCATCAACTGTTGATTCACCTTCAATACAAATTCCATCTACAGGAACTGATTCACCAGGTAATACCTTAAGAACATCTCCTTTTTGGACAAGTTCAATTTTGACTTCTTCTTCAATTTTAATTTCATTTTGATCACCATCCAAAACAGTGCTCACAAGAATTGCAGATTTTGCTTGAAGTTGAACTAATTCTGAAATTGCATTGGATGTTTTTTTCTTTGCAATACTTTCAAGATATTTTCCAAGATTCATTAAAGTTATAATCATTGATGAAGTTTCAAAAAAATATTTTCTCACTTTCAAACCAGAATTAATGAATGAAATATTTTTCTTACTTGATACTTCTGAAATAAAAGAATAAAATAAAAATAAAACTGAGTAAATATAAGCTGAATTTGTAGCCAATGAAATCAAAACATTCATGTCTGCATAAAAATTCTTCAAAGATTTGATAGCTGAATAATGAAAATGAAAACCTCCATAAAAGTGTACAGGTGTAGCCAAAAGAAAAATGATAACTTCAACAAAACGATTTCCAATAACATCAGTCACAGCGTAATGATTAATAAATCCGAATAGAACAACAGGAATACAAAATATTAAACTTAGAAAAAACCTTCTTTGCCATAAATTCACATCTGAAAAAGCATCAAGTGAATTATTTTTTTCATCGTTCATTAATTCTGCTGTGAATCCTAAAGATTCAATTTCGTTGATAATTTCTCTTGGACCAATTTTATCATTTAAATATTCAAATAAACCAACATTTGTCATTACATTAACAACTGCTTTTGTAATTCCAGTTTTACTTGACAAATGAGATTCTACTTTTGAAGAACAAGAAGAACAAGTCATTCCTTGAATGATTTAGAAAAAAAGAATGTTTCTACCTCCAATATTGATGGATACTTTTTCAGTTTTTAAGTCATGAATTTTTGATGTGTAACCATAATTTTCAAGGTTTGAAATAATTTGTTCTGGTGTTATTTTCAAAGAGTCATATTCAATATAAGCAGCATATTCATTTGCATTCATTTCAACATTTGAAACTCCTGGTATTTTTTCAATTTTTTCTTGAATTCTTAAAATCAAAAGTGTGTTTTCAATGTCAAAAAATTTTAAATTAACGTAAGCAATTTCAGGAATAGATACTGTAATTTCTTGTTTTTTTTCTTGTTTTGTTGGTTTAATGGGTTCTTGTTGAGTTTCATTTTCCATAACTTTAAAACCAAGATTATTGATGTTTGAATGAATTTCTGAGAGTTTCAACTCAACATTTGAAAAAATATGAACCATTTTATCTGGTAAATCAACTTCAACTTTTAAAATTTCTGCAAAATTCTCCAACAAAGAATCTGTAACTTTTTTAGAACAACTTTTACATTTCATTCCTGTGACTTTTATCGAAGTTTTTATCGGTTCACTTGATTTAAAACCGATTTTTGTTATTTTTTCAATAATCGAACCACCAGAAATAATAGAAGGATCAAATGAAATCTTGCCCATTTTTTTTTCCAAAGAAATATCAACAGTTTGAACACCTTCAATTTCATTTAGTGTAGTAGTAACTTTATTTGAACAATTTTTACATTTCATTCCGTTGATCAAAACAATCACCTCCTCCATTTTCCGTGCAAAGAATCTCCGAGGCGTTGGCCAATGAAAATACACTGGAAGTTGATGAAAAATATTTCCTGAAAAATATTTCTAATTCCGAAAAATTAGTGAATAAATTTATTTAATCTAGTTATTTGAACAAAAAAATTCCTCCGATGGTCAAACCGCCAATAGCCAATAAAATACAAATAATAGCAACAATAACAAATACAACAACACTGATAATAATCATATATAAAACCCATTTTGATTTTTCTTGATGACTTTGAGCAACAACTATATTTCTTATTCCTTCTTTTACAAGCTCATCAGCTCCCATAACGTTGTACTCAATATTATCAATTAAGTCATCTTGTTGTGCCACCAATTGAGCCATTGCAATGAACATATCTTGTAATTCAATCAAACTTTCTTCCAACATAACGACATCTCTTCGAGTTTCAACAGCTTCATCAAAATATGCATTTACTGTTTCTTTTTGTGATTTTGTCAATAATTTCTTTTTGTAGGCATCTTCACCGATTAAACTAGATTCCATTAATTCATCTATTTCTTTTTCTGTTAAATTTGGGTTTGTAATTTTCACTGATCTTTTCATCCGGTCTTTATAATGTTTTTGGTATTCAGCTTGAACTTCTTGGTATTCAGTTACAATTTTACCAAATCTTTTCATCATTTGAATGTGTTGTGCTTCTCTCATTCTTATTTCCGCTGTATTTTTTTTTTTTAACTTTTTCTTTCGTTCTTCAGTGCCATTTCTAATTTTTTCAAGTTGACTTTGAACTTCTTTTATTTTTGTACTTGTGCTAGTGATCACCTTACTCAATTCTTCTTTAAGTCCTGAAGAGGTGAAATTTTTAGTTTCAGTTTTTTTTTACTATTTCTTTCAGTTGTTACAGACGCAGTCATTGCTTTTTTATGTATATCTTTCACTTGACTCGTTTTTTTTTGTAATACATCAATGTCAGCTTCAACAGAATCTATTTTTTTGTTGAATTCGGTCAATTCATGCTCAAGATCAGGATCCAACACATCTGTGTCTACTTCAAATGTTTTTGGAGGTAAACCATAGATCTAAACATCAGTTTTATTTTGAAGATTACTTCAAACTCAGGAACTATTGTATTTAGTTCATCAAATCGTGAAGTCGACATAAGTTGACCAATCATGAAACAGTAGTGTTGTGAGTTTTTTCTTTGAATTGAAAAAAAAAATTGTGTTTTATTGGGTCAAAAATCCAGTGAACAACAGAAATTTCAATATCAATTTGATAAGAATGAAAACCAAACAATAAAGTAAAAATACCAATGTTCAACCCACAATTTTTATTGGCTGTCATATTTTTTTCCTGGCAAGATGGACCTGCGCCAAAATCCAAAGAAGACTCAATTTGAAGATTATTTTACAGATGATGAATTAGATACCTATGATAGTTCATCATCAGAAGAGGAAGAGGATTTGCCTGATGAAGAGCATGAAGAAGAAACCATCAAACATCAATGTCCAAAAAAACAACCAGAAAATAGTTTTTTTTTTTTTATTTACAAAAAGTTTAGGTACCAAGCAGGATAAAACTCTTTTTGAAGTTTTAAAACAGTTGGGGTTTTCAATCACTCCAGATTATGATTATTCAAAAAAATATGACAAAACAGATGTTCACTGAGGTCCAACTTATAAAGCTAAAGGTTTAAAAAATACTCAAATTGATACAGTTTTCAAAAGGTTTTTTACTCCTTTTGTTCACAATATTTTGGAAGCTACAAATTCGAACTTGAAAAACAAAAATATAACCACAAAGAAAACAGTTGATTCAAGTTACAGAAGAATCTATATGGTGTTGGTTGATTATATATTTTGTAAAAGGTCTTGTTCGAATCATGAAGTCGGAGAATTATTGGAAACATGATTCAACAGGAATTTTTGGAAATGAATTTATACAAAGAATATTGTCAAAAAAAAAATATCATTTTATTAATCATCATCTTCATATCCATTTTGAAAAGGCAGAAGAGAAGTTTCATCATTTATCAAAAGACTATTGGATACCATTTTTGATTCTCGGTTTGGATAATAAAAAGGAATATAAAACCGGTATTAATTCATGGAAGATTGTAGACGAAAAAGGATTTGTTTTTTGTCTGGTTTTTGAAGATTCAAAAATTTACAAAAATTTTAAAGAAGAAAATTTTCCAATGATGAGAGCAGTTGATAAAATAGTTCCTTTTGGTGCATATACATATATTATTGAAGCTTGTAAATCTGGTGGTCTTGACAATGCTTCTTATTTGGTTGAGAAGAAAAGAAAGTTTATTATATCTTGTTCTGCTACACATCCAAAAGAACTTTGGAAACTGTTTTTTCATACCTTTGTATTACTAAAAGAAACTAAAGTAGTATATGGTCCAGAGTATGCAACTATTTGATACAATGCTAATACTGATTCAAACTCGAAAAAAAGCTTCATGAATTTTCTCACAAACATCCTTGAAGAAACTGAACCTGATATTATCAGTAGATGGAGTAAAAAAGAAAAAACAAAGATTAATATCAATACTTTGAAATTAATTAATTCTTATAATCTAGGACATGGTTTTATTAATTCTTTCAAAGCACTAGTGGTTTCAGTAAAAAACATTGAAAAACAGGAATACAAACTAGGACAAAATTATTGGATTTGTTGTACACCTTATTAAATAATTGCTTTATCATTTATACACATACCCAAGAAACTAAAGAAAGATATTCTTTAGCAGATTTTTATATGAAGTTCTTCCAAAATTATCTCCAGAAAAAAAAAAGAAAAGAAAATCAATTTATTCTCAAAGTAACAATAAATCACATAATATAGTGTTGCATGATATAGAACTGATGGATCATCCATCATTGTGCTACTTTTGCAATCACAGTACCAAGCATAAATGTGTTGATTGTTCCACTAAAAAAAAAGAAATTCCACTCTGTAATAATACATATTGTGTATTAAAGTATCACAACAAGAACATTAATTTTATAAAATAAAATATTTCTGTTTCATTGAGAAATTGAATATGATTTGCCAAAATTTCAACAAATCAAAAGGAAATATTAGATCTTAGAGCAACTCATGAGCAAAGGTTGGAATCCCGAATAACTATTTTAGTCACAAAATTAAAATAGTTTGGGATACTTTTGATCTTCATTTTGTTAGAACTGGATTTGGAGTGACAAAATGAAGCATTATCCAGTCCTTTATGATTGTACAAAAAGGTTTACATGAAAACCCTATTTCGTATTTTATCTTTGACTCATTTTCCTATTTTGTGGAAACAGAAAAGATCACCAAAGTGATAAATTCTTTATTTTTTTGATCAAACAATAATTGGTGGATCTCAGAAAAAACCAGAAATATGGGTTCTAAAATACATGCAAACAACAAATTGAAAAAAAGTAATAAACCATCTTGTGTCAGATCAGAAAGAGATCTGGCTGTAATTTCAGGAAACAATGAAAATGAAAACCGAAAAACCGGAGTGCTCAGATTGGACAAAATAAAAGACTCTCAATCAGAAGTATTGATTGAAAAATTGACACGAAAATATGAAACTAGATTCATTTCAGAAATTCAATCATTTTCATGGGTATCTCGAAAAAGAACTAAAAATAGAAAACAATTGATCAAAGAGATTTCAGAATTCATTGAATTTTGGTCAATTATTCCAATTGAAATCATTGGATTAATTGTCGAATACATATCATTTGATTTTGATGATCAAGAGTTATTCACAAAAAATATGATCAAAAAACTCTACGGGTATCAAATGTTGGACTCAAAAAGAAATAGTATCAGAATTTTCAATAGTATTTACTACAAATTCCAATGTCCTCTCCAAGGACAATTTTCAGGGTATTTGAATTTAAACCAATGCTATGCTAGATCTATGGTGAAACTAAAGAAAGAACAGAATTTCATTCCATGCATGAAGGATCTAGAATTGGATTGTGAGAAATGCTCATTACAGACTTTGAAAAAAACAGATTTATCACATTTGGAAAAAATCAGATTTGAGAATGTCACAAGAGAATCCATGGCATTTCTGCAAGAAACTTTGGAAAGCATGATTTCTTTAAAAGAAATATCAATCATTGCAAATCACTATAAAACTGTGAGAGTTCCAACAAAAATACTTTCAATTGAAAAAGTCAAACTAGAAGGATCTGTGATTCTTGATGAATCAGTTGGATTTGATCAGTATTTATGCAAATATTTATCATTGAATATCACAGTTATTTCTGATTCATCCATTATTCAAAGCTCAGAATTCCAAAAACATAATCAATTGCAAACTGTTTGTCTAGTTTACAATAAAGATGGTGTCTTAGATTTACGTTTAAAGAATTTCATTGCATCACAAAAAGAACGAAAATTGAAGTTAATTTTAGTTCCAAAATATGTTTCTCATAATGAAGTTTTTATAAACGACTTACTTGAGATGTGCCCAAAACTTGAAATTTCAAAAAGATCTTTGGATCCAACTTAAAAATAAAAATTTATTCTTCTAAAAATTCATTTAACCTCTAACACCTTCAAATAATTCTTGGAATTTATCATAAACATATGAGAACACATTTTCATAAGAAGAATCAACTTTTTTTTTCATAAAGTCAACAGCTTCTTGTTCATTCAAATTATCACTGAAACGATGTCTCAAATTTTTCATAACTTCAGGTTTGAAACATGGCAAACCAGATTGAATCATGACTTCAACAACAGGATAAATAGCTTCCATGTGATCTCTTGAAGCTAAATATGCTCTATAAACTAAATCAACAAATAAATTGAATGGATCTGAGTGTTCTTTTGATTTTTCTTTTGTACCTTCTCCCATGATTAAAAGCATTTCTTTTGTCAATTTGAAAGAAACAAATTGTTCAATACCAAATTTACCACCTGGTTGTGTATCAAATAAGAATCCAAAATCAATATGAATAACATGTCCATCTTCATCCATAAGAATATTTCCATTATGACGATCTTTGACATTTAAAATATAAGAAACAACAGTATATGCAGCCATTGATTCAATGAAATTTCTTCTTGCATTTTGGAATTCAACTGTATCCGGTTGTCCATATTTTGATAAAAAGTAATCATAAAGAGATCCATCTGTGAGTGCACCAACATCATGTCTACTGTTTGTATTCGGTACACATTCAATAACACCAGATCCTCTACCTGTTGTAATGACACGATAAGGATAAAGATATAATGGAAGTTTGATTTTTTGAAACATTCTTTTAAACATTGAAATAATTTGTAATGCAAGACAATCTTGACGACAATCATCACCCATTTTAAAGATACATAAAACATCATTCTTTTCTGTAATTTTACCTTCTTGATCTGTTTTATGAGTTTGAAATGATAAAAGAATTGGTACTTTCTTTGCTGACTTGAGAACTCTTGATTTTTGTGGATATAAAGAATCAATTTTATGTTCAACATTTGAAGGAAGATATAAATTTTTTGAAATTTTTCCTTTCAATTTTTCTGCAGCTGCAATTAAACCTTTCTTACGTTCATCTTGTTGTTCTTTTGGAATCAATCTTAACTCACCAGAGATTTTTGTAACAGTATCAAAAAAGTCAAATTCTTCATGATAGAGTTTTTCTTGTTCAACTGAAAATGCATTTAGAATATCTAAAATTAAGTCATCTGCAATATCTCTCATTTCAAAATCACTTGGTGTTAATTTTTCTGTTTCATCTTCTAAATCTTCTTGACTAATTTGTTCAGTTCTTAATGACCACATAAGTTGATGAGCAAACATATCAGATTGTTTAACAACACTTAACATGTATCTTCTTAAATATCCATCATTATCATGTCTTAAATTTTGAACCAATTGAGCCAAGTAAAACACAACTTCTTCTGGTGAAAATTGTCTCAATGTACGAATAGCATATTGAACAACAAGTGGATTTTCAGCAAATGGAGCATTTAAAAATTTTAACGCATTTGCCAAGGTTGTTGGTTTCCAATTCAATAATAATCTTAATTCTTTAATATTCTTTTTTGCATTATCAGGAGTGACTAAATAATCAACTGCTTCTGGAATATCAAGAAGAGATGATGCATTATGAAGTACTAATTCTTCAAGTTCTTTGCTAACATTCAAAAATCTAAAATGATAAGAAAGTTCTAAAGCAAGTCTTGGTGAAAATTTCCATGCTTCTTTTACATAAGAAACCCAATTATTTTTTGGAATATCTTTCAATGAAATTGTTTCTAAAGGTGATGGAAAATGAATATATTGATTTGGTTTTTGTGGATTGAACCATAATTTAATTCTTTCAATTTCATTGTGAACAAGTTTTTCAAGTAAATCCATAAATTTACTGGATGTTGTTTTTGTAGATGTTGTTGAAATTTTTGATTTTCTTGAACTTTGAGATACATTATCTTTTGGTATCATTAATGATTCTGTTTTTGTTCGTCCAACAACAGATCCAGAAACTTGATGTGAAGATGAATTCTTTTCAGCTTTGATTCTTCTAACAAATTCTTGTAATACAGCAATATCATCTTTGACAATTTCTTCAGGTGTATCCAATTCAGGCCATGAAGGATGAATGGAGAACCAATGTAATGCAGCTGCATAAGTATAAGTACGTAATTCTTGAACAAGTTGAGAATCATCATTAAAATTTTTAGTAACATGAGCTCCAAGTAAACAAAATCTAAATCTTGTTCCCATTGAATGACGTTCTTTATTCATTCTTGGATATTCTTTCAATCCTTTCATTAAAATTTTAACAAAAATATCTCTTCCTCTTGCTCTGACTAATTGATACATTTCAGATAAGTATTCAATTATCAATCGATGTGGAGATGTATCTGACATTTCATTTTGTTTATCTTCAATATTTGTTGCTAATTCAATCAATTCATATTCTTCTGTTCCATGAAATAAACCTAATTTTTGATCAACTGTCCATGAAAATGCACGATATAATTCAGTTAAAATTTTGATATCGGAATTTGGTTTTGATGAAGAAATCCATTTCCAACAAAATGTTGCTGCTTTCATTGATTCTTCTGTAAAGATATAAATTGGAATCCAAATGATGCATTGTAAAATTTCTAAATTAATTTCTTTTTCTGAAACTAAATAAGCAGTTGCTAATTGTAAATAATGATTGAATTTTTTAACATCAAGTTTTGTTCTTCCACTTTTTTTGAAATTTTCTAAAGTTGCATAAAGAGGTTTCAAAAATAAATCAATTAATTCTCTTCCTTTTTTTCCAGAAAATTCTTTGATTGAATGGATTTCACCAAAATGATATGATTTAACAGAAACTGATTGTGATAAAAGATATGATCTATTTTCATTTAAAACTGAAATACCTCTTAAAACGTCATTTGAATCTTTGCTGTTTAATGCTTCATCAGCTGACATTTTTAAAGCTAATGAATAACCACCATGTTTCATTGATCCCACAAATTGTTTTCTGAATTGAAATAAGTATTCTTCTAAACCTGATTTAGCTACATTTGGAGCATAACTCAAAGCATATTTCAACCATTCTGTAGTCAATTGTGTAAATACAACTAAAATTGATTCTCTGTCACTCACATATTCAGGAAGTGCTAATTTAACTTCTGATTCTGGTAAGACAATTTCAACTAATTTTGTTGTTGTTCCAATAGCAGCTCCTTGACCAATAGCATTATGAAGATCAAGTAAAAACTTAAGACATTCAAAAGACCAATAGATATGACGGTGTTTATCTTGGATTTTTTTGATATATTTTAAACTGTTTTTTCTAATGACACCATATCTACTACATAAACATTTAAACAAAAGAATAGTTTGATTTTCAATTAATTGTGAGTTTTCTTCATCAACAACAGACATCCATTTTTCAAAAATTACATCAGAAAGAACACTTGTAAAATTATACATGTCCTGGTTAATTAAAAGACCTTGATCTTCTAAATAAGGAAAAACGTGTTCTAATGATTTCAATGTTACTCCTCTTGATGCTTCTAAATGATAAACTGAAAGTAAATAAAGTGTATTTGAAATTGACAATTTTAAAATTGCAGATCTACTTCCAGGTAATATATCAATGAGAGAATTATTCAATGAGTTCAATTTTTTGATATTAAAATCTGAAGTTAAAGTTTCATATTGTTGAATTGATTTTGAGAAATCAGTTGTAATTTTTCCTTTTAAAGAAGGAGCAAATTTTGCAATTTTAGTCATTGCTTCTTTTTGTTCAGGTAGTAATGATGAATTTTGATCAACAAATTCATAAACGATACAATAAAACCACATAACTCTGAATGTTTTTTGAAGAATATAATCTGGTTCTTCAATAGAATGATGTGATTTCTCTAAAATTCTTCCAATAGGTGACAATAAAGTTGCCAAATGTGTTGTTAAATTTTTTTCTGGTGTTTTATTTTTTGAACTTTGATTTTTTGCTTCAATTGATCCACCTAAGTAATTAAACAATCCAAGTACTTTTAATAAAAGTGGAAGCATTCTTTCTTTTGAATTATCTTTTGCGGCTCTAAGAATAAATTCAGAAATATTTGAAGCAAGTGTTGTTGATTCAATATCTAAAATATTTTTGTAAATGCTTAAGACAGTTTCTATGATATCATTAAATTGTTCATTATGACTAACTGCTGAAAGTTTAGCCATTAAAATAGTCATTTTTTCAATGTCTTTAAAATTCTTATCTCTTTTTGCTTTTGAAAATTGATTTGAAACAACTTGATAAATTAAACTTGAAACATTTGAATTATTAACGTAAACAGCAACTTTTGTTAACATTTCAACTAAAATTGTAGTAAGATCAGAATCATCTTTCAAATTGTAAAGTTTGTTTGAGGTTGAATTAATGAATTGTGTTGTAACATAAGGTCCATTATGAAATTCAATATCAAAACGAATAAGTTCACAAATAGCATCATATGTTGCATCATGGGAGTGTTTTGTTGATAAATAATCAACCAAGCAATCAAGACTACCTTCAATAAAGTTATTATCATTGAAACCAATATTTCTGATGGCTTGAATAACTGAATCTGTTAAACTTTCAGCAATTGGATTTTCACTTTCTGATAATTGTTTTAAAAGGTTTGAAAGGATTTCAAATGATTCTTTTGTCAATTCACTTTTTTGAAGCGCGCAAGTTGAAAATAATTCAACAGAAGCCATAAATAAGTTTGTGAGTGAATTTGATTTTGAGGCTTCTGGATTTGTTAAAAAATCTAAAGTCATATTTCCTCTGGCAATTTTAATAAATTTGATTGGTAAATCTTTCAAGTCTAAAGGTAAACATGTGATTCTTGTTAAAATGTTGACAGATAAAACCATTAATGATTTGATTATTCTTGATTTTGATTTTTGTTTTGATTGTGTTTCAAGAAAACCAATAATTAATTGAACTAAAATTTCTACTTGTTTCATTTCAAGATTTGGTAAACCTTCACTTAATGCTTTGAAAAGTCCAAATAGAATTCTAGGAAATCTTTTGTTTCCTTCATTAAAAAACTTTAAATCATCAGCAAATTTGGTTAAAATCATTGAGCATTCTTGTAAACATAAAACCAAACCTTCAGCAATTAATTCATTTCTTTTACTGTGTGAAAGTTTTGTTTCTGCACCTAATTTTCTGAGAGACATGTTTTTTGTTAAGGTCTTTGTTAAACTTTTTGCTGTGCTTCTGTGCTCAACTGGAATGTCTAATTCAGAAATTTGACGCATTGAACTCAAAAAGTTATAGGAGAAATTTTCTGGTGACATAGTTGATGATTCTTGCCAGATAAAGTGTGGTAACTTCTTTAAAATTTCAAGTAATGTTGGAAGTAATTGTTCGGAATATTTTCCGCCACTGAAAATGAGGTATTTTGCTGTTGCAAGGCATGCATCTTGTGCTTCATCAGCTAAAAGAAATCCAGTATCAATTTGATCTAATTCTTTTTCTTGGTTTGGTTTGAAATTTTCAAGTTGTGAGATTTCTGGACACATGTCTAATAAGAATTCAACTTTTTCCCATTTCGCTTCCTTTTGTTTTCCTAAAACTTCTGCAAGTTCAAGAAGTGCTAAATATCTGAAAGAGGTGTTTTTGCTTGGTTCTTTGTTCATGTATTGATAAAACGTTCTTATTCGTTAAAAAATCAACCAATCACTTAAAGAAGAAAAATGTTGTGTAAAATTCTGTTTAATTTTGTTTAAATATTTCACGAAATTTTTTTTTTTTTTTCCTCCAATTATTTTTTGTTTGGCTTCAACAATTTTTTTCCACCAACAAAACAGCTCAATTAAAACATGGATCCTTATCGTTCCAAATATGCTCATATGGCACCATTTAAAAATTTAGGTCAAAACAAAAAAAATGATTCATTACTTTTGGGAAGGGTAAAACTAAAAAAACGAAAAAAAAATTAAAATTATTTTCCGCAGAATCCAGAAGATTGGCAAGAACTTTTTACTCAAGAAGGTCGTCCATACTATCACAACAAAGTAACAAAAATTACTCAATGGGAAAAACCAGAAGAATTACAAGTCAACAACGAAACCAATTCTCTTCAAAATAAAATCCAAAGTTATGAGCAACAATACAGTTCAAGAAGATATGATGAAGTACCACCTGAAAGAAAAGGTACAATATCAGCATCTAGAGACAGAAGTATGTCTTATGAAAGAAGAAGTTACTCTCAAGAAAAACGTCATGAAATTACTCAAGAAGAACGTGAAGAAAAGTTTTTTAATTTATTAAAGGATTGTAAAATTACATCTGATATGGATTGGAATCGTGCTTATAAATATATTTCTCAAGAAAAAAGATACAAAATTATTGATAGTGTAAATGAAAAGAAAGCTCTTTTTGCAAAATACATTAATCAAAAAAAACAAAAAGAAAAAGAATTAAAAAAAAGTAGACAAAAAAAAGTTAAGGATGATTTTTTTGAATTATTATCAAAAACTCATTCTATTTCAACAAATTCAACATATAAAAAAATTTTACCAATGATTGAAGATGATCGAAGATTTTTAGCTGTTGAAAGAGAAATAGATAGATTAGAATATTTTGATGATTTTATTATTGATTTATATAAAAGAGAAAAAAGAACAATTGAAGAAATGAAATCAACTCAAAAATCATCTTTCAGAAAATTATTAGAAAGTAGAGCTAGAGCAGGTAAAATTACAACAAAAACTGTTTGGAGTGATATTTATGATGATTTTAGAGGAATGCCTGTTTATGAAAATTTAGAAAAATTAGATCGTTTAGATGTTTGGTTAAAATTTATTCGAGATTTTGAAATAAGAGAAGATGAAATAAAAATGAAAGAAAAACATAAAAAAAAGAAAAAAGAACAAAAACATCGTTCAATTTTTTGGAATTATTTAAAAAAATTAAATTTAACAAGACACTCAAAATACATTGATATCATTCAAAAAATTGATAAATTAGAAATTTATATTGATGTAATTGAACAATCAGGACCTCTTCCAAAAGATATTTTTGATGATTATATTCATGAATTACAATTGGAATATAAGGATGATATTCTATTTTTAAATAATTTACTAAATGAAGCAAGAATTAATTTAGATGTTTTAAGTTTTAATTCTTATGATGAATTTTATAACTTTTTGAGATTAAAATTGAAAGATATGATTTCAAAATTAAATGAAAATAATTTGAAAGATTTTTATATTTCTGAAATTGAAAATAAATCATTAAGAGATGATAAAAAGAAAAAACAATATTATCAAAAGTTCAAAAAATTATTAAAAAATATACCTGAAATTCAATCAAATTCAACATATTTTGATTGTAGACATTTAATTGTCAATTCTTTAGAATTTGAATCTATTCAAACAGAAGATGAAAAAAAAAAGATATTTGATGAATATGTTGAAAAATTGAAAAAAAAAGAAGAAAAAAAAAGAAAAAGAGAAGAAGAAAGTATTGATTTGGAAGAATTACAACGAAGAAAAAGACAAATTCTTGAAGAATTGAACAAATAAAATCAAAATTTAATTTTGAAATCAATTTTTTGTTGAACAGATAAAATTACATCTTTTGAAATGCTGTTTCCTTTCACGTTCAATTCTTGAAGATTTGATTTGTTTATTACTTTTGATAGTTCAATAAATGCATTGTTGTTCAACCCATTTTCTTGTAAATCCAATTTTTTTAATGATTTTAGGGTTGATAGAATTTTGAGAAATGGAATGATGCCCTTGCATGAAAGGAAATTCTCAGAAAAATCCAAATGTTGTAAGTTCTCCATATCTTCATTCAATATCTCAAATAGTTAGGTTTTTGATATATCTTACTGTTTTGATTATTTGTGAATTAGGTTTTTTATAATTGAACCTTTCACATTCTTCAAGATATGTATTTAATAGTTCATTGGAAAATTGGGAATTGGAATCAATGAGACTTTCATTTTGAGATATTTGAAAATGGGGAAATCTTTCTTTAATTCTAATGACATCTGTTGGTTGATCAATATCATATCCACATGATTCCATGATGTCTAATTGCTTTTTGAATCCAATGTTTTGAATTTCTGTTGATTTGATATTTGGAAAAAACGAAAATGCACTCTCTTGATTTTGAAAAATATCTGTTGGTTGGGAATTTGAATTTTGGATTTCAAAGATTTCCAGATCTTCAGCATATCCACCTTGGTACTTTTCCTCTTGAATATCTGATATTTGAAGTTTCGTTTTTTTCTCAACTTCTTTTATTCCAAATTTATTTTCTTTGACTCTCGGTTTGTCAATATCATGCTGGAAATCTAATTGAGATTCTTTTGTCTCTGGTTTCTTTGGAGAAATATTCCAAAAGTTTTGGAAATATTCTGATGACCCATTTGTTGATTTTTTTTCGTGGATGGCCGCATGATCATTTATTGGTTCTTCCTCATCCATGGAATCTTCAAATTCTTCTAAAACGAATTGAAGAAAATGTTCATCTGGACCTATTTCTTTGTTCATTCAATATTATCCCTCCAATGATATTGTTCGGTTTTTTAACGAATGAAAATCGAAATAAAAGTTCAAAGAATTCAAAACACAAAGAAATATTTTCAAATGAGCAAGAATTTTCGGGTTTCTGAATCAGAAAATCGATTTGATTGGAGTTCTGAATTTGGATAATTTCCTTATTCTGATAAAACTGACACAATTCTCTTCGAAATGACTGTACAATAAATTTTTCTCATTTCTAAACTTTTTTCTTGAATAGTTTTATCCAATCAGTGTTGACATTTTATCTTTTCTATTGGTCAGAATTGTTTGGATGAAGACCTTCTTTGCTGCATTATTATGTATCGTTTTTGTGGTCTCTGCCCAAAATTTAGAATCTTATAATGTTGACAAGAGTTCAATAACCCTTTCAGGACTTTCTGCAGGTGGGTATTTCTCCGTTCAATTTCAAAGTAAAAAATTGTCTTTCTGACCTTCTTTATTTAGTCGCTTATTCATCATTAGTAAAAGGTGTAGGTGTAATTGCAGGCGGTCCTTACTATTGCTCACAATTTCAAATTCTCAGAGCTTTAAACGAGTGCATGGTACGTCCTGCTGGAATAAACATCGAAACTTTGGTTAAATTTGCTAAAAAGAGTGCAAGTAACGGTGAAATTGATCCTTTATCAAACGTTCCAAATCAAAAAATTCTTGTCATTCACGGAAATAGAGATACAACCATCAATATTGGTGTTTCAAAAAAACTTGTTGAATTTTATCGAGCTTTAGGTCATAGAAACGTAAAAACTAAATTCGACATCCCTGCTGACCATGCAATGATCACAAACAAATACGGAAACAGTAAAAAACTCAAAAAATTCTAAAGAAACAAAAAAAAAAGGTTGTAGTCACAATGGGTCACCATATATCAATAACTGTAATTTTGATTTAGCTGGAGAAATATTAAAAACATTCTATGGATCTTTGAAAGATCCAAAAGCATCAATTGTTGAAAATGTAAAAAAACTTTCAAATTAATTTACCCGTAGTTACTTAAATAACCAAAAAGAATTCACTTCAACATTGGGCAATATTGGAATGGTTTATGTTCCAACTGAATGTAAAGATGGAACAAAGCAATGTAGATTACATATTGTATTTCATGGATGTCTCCAAAATTATGATAAAATTGGAGATGTCTATGCAAAGCATACAGGATATAATGAATGGGCCGAAGCAAACAATATCATAATTTTGTATCCACAAACCAAAGCATCATATTCACCAATGAATCCAAATGGTTGTTGGGATTGGTGGGCATACAGTGGAAGTAATGGTACGCTAAGTATTCATGTGTTTAACTTTTCTTAGCTTATCATAAAAAAGGAGCTCAAATGGAAGCAGTTAAAAAAATGATTGATAGAATTACAAAATAAATGATTTGATTTCCAGCTGATTCTTTCTTCTTATTAACTGTTGGAAAGCAGGTGTTTTGGTGCAATTGACAGAGGTGAAGCCTCCAGCATGCTTGGATATTAAATGGTGAATTTCCAAGAGTATCATAAATCTACTGTAAAACTATTGTTTTAAGAGAAACAAAAAGTTTTCAAATAAAATTTTTAGTCGATTTTTGATTCTGTTAATTCTAACAAATCTGGTGACCACCATGCACTAATATAAAGAGTGGCTAACTTTTGTTCCTTTTCTTAGTACTAATCCATGTTCTTTTTGAAATGAGTTTACAATGTTCATGTCAACATCTAAAATAATTTTTTCTATTGGAAACAAAACAAGTTTTCTGGATCAACCAAAGGTTGCTCATTAAACTATGTGTTCATCCCTTATTTTTTTTTGAAAATACATAAATGATTGGTTTTGAGAAAATCTGTTGTTTTGTTTTAAAAAAGTTTATTTAATTGAATTCATTGGTGGAAAATTAAAACGCCAATGCAAAATTCTCCAGCTGTCCAAATCGCTATCAGCAATGAAGTTCACATTCTGATTCTAAGCTTCAAATTCTACAGATAGAGATGTATTATTTTTTCCAAATCGGCGGGGTTTGCAATTTAAATGTGGCTTTTCGGACATTTGTTGACCACTAAAACGGCCCCAGAAAAGTTGTTGATTATCATGTATTTGAGAAGGAGATAACTCAAGATTTGAACCACAGCAACTAGATTTTTCTATTCTTTTGCTAAATTCAATAACTCCAGTATCGAGTGGACCAATTAATGATATAATCAAACCTGCTGAAGTTATTACGATTAAAATTGTTAGTTCGACTGTCATATATTATAGTGATTTAAATTGAATGTCATGAGTAATAATTTTTATTTTGCTTGTGAAGTTAGTTTTATTGTCAAGTTGGAGTTATTCAAATGCAAAAAAATTTAATTATTAACATAGTGTTTTACAATTAAATTTTCATCTTGTTAATGCTGTTAATGCTCAATAATTGATGATGAGATTTAATAAATTATCATGTTGTAATTTAAGTGTTAATTTTGGTGTTTTTGGAAGGGATTTTTCATTTTTATATACCAAACAATTTTTTTTCATCATTTAAAGTTTAAATTTAATTTTTTAATTAAATTCTATTTTTATCCCTTTAATTGTTTTAATATAATTGTTCATTTAATTGCCATGGCGAAGCAGAAAAAGGCGTCAGCTTTTATCGTCAGTTATTGTTGTAAGCGAACACCGAGAGCAACCAACAGGACCATGGGGGTTTATTGTTACAAAGGAGTGAATATATTGGAGTTACTCTTCCTCCAATAAAACAATTTTGTCAGTTATAAGTCGATTGAGATTTAAGACAAAAATTTTTAATCAAAATCGACCTAAAATTAGGCCAAGACAACTTAATTTACTTGCTGGAATAATTGTCCAATCATAAACAAGATGCAATTTTTGGAAATTGTTCCTCAAGGATTCACTCAAGCTGTTGAATCAATGAACAAAATCTCTAAAACTGATTTACTCAAAGACATGGTATTCACAATAAAAAATAATTCTTTTTTCAAGGCAATTAAAGTAGTTTCACTTTTGAAAGGAAATGGTCTTGGAGTTTCTACAGAAGAATATCAACAAGTAAAAAAAACAAAAATTAAAAAAAAAGATTTTTCAAAACTACGAAATTGAATTAAAACAAAACGAAATTGAAAACGTAAAAACTTGTCTTTTGTTTATCTTTCAATCTGCTGAACAAAAAGAAGTTCCAGCTTCAAATTTTCCAAAATATTTAAGAAAATTCACTCAAATCACACCTACCAATATAAAATGTCTTTATGAAGTTTATGAACAATTCTCTCAAAACGTTTGTTTTCTAATTTTTTTAATTTTTTTTTTTACAAGACAAATTCGAAATTACTTTCTCTAGCGAAACTCAAAAATATTGAATGGAAATTAAGTGTTGGTATAGCTTCTGATTCTTGTTCTGATTTATCCTCTGGACAAGTTACTGTTCAATTTACAACTCAAGAAGATGATCAAACACTTAAAAACCATACTTTTGATTTGACTTTGGATGAATTTCAAAACTTGCACAAACATTTTAATGATATGTCATTAATGATGAATAATTTATAAAATTTATTTAATTTTGTGTTCGATAATAAATCTCTTCGCAAATTTCATCGAGAAATCTGTAAAGTTGTTTTTGATCTTTTTCTTTAGTTGAAATCTTCCATTCATAAGTTTCAATATCTTTTGTTATTGATTCTGAAATCATGGTGTCTTCTGAATCCAAAGAAGATTCAAATATTTGTGTTTTTTTGTTTTTTTTGTTTTGTTGAGATAAATCATATTTTAAACCCAGAGTCAAATATTCTACTTGACCAGTGGTATTTTTAACAATTTCAGATATCCACTTTGAATTTACTGTCGCAAAGGATTTTGAGTCACTACTGTCATAACAAATTAAAAACAAATCAGCGTCTTTGTAAATGTTTTTCTTCAAATTATCAAAATTATTAATTCCTTCTGTATCTAGAAAACTCAGTTCATATTTTTTATTTTCAAAAATATGACTTAAAAATATTTGTTCATTTTTCTTTCAGGTTATTTTTTATTTCAATTCTTACTTTTTCTTGAGCTATTTCAGCAAGCCAGTTTAAAAAAGAAGACTTTCCCACACCCAAATCACCAAGAACAATGATATTTTGTTTGGTAATTTTGCACATGATAAAATAAATATTATTGGTGGAAAATAAAATCGAATGTTGAGTGGAAAATAAAAATTCAAAATTTTTTATATAAATACATCTTTTAAATTTGGACTTTTTGTGGCAATTGCTAAAATTTTCAAACAAGAATCAATTCCTTTTGACGAAAATTTGTTCGATCTTAAAGAGATTGTAACCAGTGAAGAATTCTTCTCCAAAACTTCTGAAAAAATAAAAGCAGTATCATCACCTAATTTATTCATGCTTAAATCTAAATGCTTTAAAGTGGAGTTATTTCCAACGGATTCATGTAAAGATCTAGCAATACTTTTACCTCCTTCGTCTGAAATACCATTACAACTTAGATTCAAATATTCAAGTGATTTATTTGATTTTAAGGAATTTGCTAGATACTGAGCTCCTTTATCCGCCAAATTATTGCATGTTAAGTCCAGGTATTGAATAGAAGAATTTTCCAACAAAAGTGAAGCGAGTACTTTCACGTCTTCTGATGTTATATTCAAATAACTTAATTTTAAATAGTTTGGATTTTTTTTTAGTTCTGCCTCAATGAAGTTTTTAAACGTTTCTTTTTCCATTCACAAATTTATTGAACCAATCACAGCTAAATTTATTTCCAACTTTTTTCAACAGTGTTTGTATGTGGAAACTTTTTGAATTATTATTCAAATTTCCGTTTAAATCTTTAACTATGATGGGAAGTACTGCAAAGAATACAATATATATGATGTTTATTGTTCTGGCCATGGGTAATTTTTCCTTTTTCTTTTTTTAATTTTTTAGATTATTTACATTTACAAAATCAAATTTTAAAAAGTAAATATAAGTTGATTTATGGAAAAAGTTATGTTCCACTTCACAAAAGATTATCTGATACTATCACTAAAGCATCGACCATTGCTATTGAAAATAAAAAAATTTAAATTAGATTCTTCCCATAATATAATTTCAAAATTGAAAGATAAATTTTTATAGTTTTTTGAGTTTTTTTTTTGATGTTTGATGAGATTTCAAAAACAAGCAAGATCAACCTGCTGATCATTGATGATAACCTATTGTTTCCTGAATTTTTAAAAATCTTAAAAGAAAACAACCAACTTTTTGAATTCAAAAAAAAGTATGAATTTTTTTTATTTTCAATTTTTATTTAATTAACTTACATAATGAGCCAAAGGACAACCATTAGCATCCACGTAACGTGACGCAAATACTAAACCAAAAATATCGGAAATGTACCATAAAACTTGAGTTACAGACAATAACAAAACAAATCCGATGAAAAGAACCCACATTGATCTAGATATACGATCAAAACGAGCTCTTTCAATAAAAACTCCGAGACAAAACCTAAAACAACTCATCAAACAAACAGTTGTCCAAATTGTAAGTTTAACTATTCCAGCAAAATCATAACCAAGATAAAATCTAAAAAAAAAACTTGAAAAAAAAAGTATTTTTCAAACCTGTCTGCTCCAAATATTCCAAAAATAATGGACAGCAGTAGAGCTACTAAATAACTTTTTTGATGTCCAACGCATTGAGGTGGAATTCTTCCGTCCACTGAACCAAATGTTTTTTGCTCTTCTGAATGAACTACTATTGTCTTTGTTTGATTAATATAAAAAAAACTTACTGCCATCAGAAGTATCAACAAAATCAACTTCATTTTCAACCAATAGACTGAACCAATCAAATCAGTTTTTCATTCTCAAAAAAGATGAAGAAAAATGGAAAAGTGGTTGTGGGAAGTGATGACCCAAATGAAACAATATGGGTGAGCTGCAAATTAGGTGACATAGAAGCTGTTGA
Source organism: Neovahlkampfia damariscottae (assembly GCA_016618085.1). Taxonomy (NCBI): domain Eukaryota; phylum Heterolobosea; class Selenaionea; order Neovahlkampfiida; family Neovahlkampfiidae; genus Neovahlkampfia; species Neovahlkampfia damariscottae. The sequence continues at coordinate 67,587 of JABLTG010000088.1, forward strand.
TGAAAGACTCAAAGCTGGAGTAAATGTTAACAAACCAGATTCATATGGTAACACACCACTTTACTATGCTTGCCTTTGTGGACGTTATAAAATGGTGGAGTTTTTATTAGGTAAAGGAGCTCAGGATGACGGTGTTCAAAGAGCCTATTATAATGCTTTAACTATTGACATTCGTCATCTTCTTAAAGGAATCAAAACAAGTGTCAGAAATCCAGAGGAACCAAATTCTTTAAAACATAGAGAGGACGATGGACAACCATATAATTTCACAGTGCTGTTACCAATAGCAAAATCAAAATATGACGATGCTTTCTCTCCAATGAGGTAATAACTTATTTTCTTTTTTAATGATAAGTCCTGGAGTTTCACAATATTTTACAGATGTAGTTGTTAAAACTGATCCAAAATTGCAACCACAAAAAGAGTATAAATGTCATTTATGCATTTTACTTCCAAGGTTATATTATTTATTCAACAAATATTTTAAAGATGTTAAATATGATGATGAAAAAGCAATTGAAGATATAATCGAAAATAAATTAAAAGATAAATCAATTACCTTAAATTACAGACATGAAGTTGTTGGAATGATTCTAAAATATTTGTACACCAATGATGAATATATTTTTATGTTATCAAAAGGCTTTGAATTAGACTTAATTCAAGCTTTATTGGATTTTGGACTCAATAAAGAAGCAAAAAGACTCATTAAAAAAGTAAAGAAGACATTTGAAACAGTCAATAATTTTCCAAATTACCCAATGACTGAACAATTATCTGCTGGAATGACTTCTGAAAAAAGAAAAAAATTTTCAAAGAAAGCAATTGAAACACAAATAAAAAAAGAGATTGAAAAACAAAATGAAGAATTAAAAAAGAAAAAAAAAGAATTATTATCTGAAAAACATAAAAAAAAATATTTTGAAGAAAAATATTCAATTTACTCAAAGGCTTCAGAAGACAGAATTAAATTGGAACACATCATGAGATATCTATCTGATGTTAAATTATATTCTAACGATTTGGAGAATTTCTATTATTGCCATAAGTAAAATGAACTGAACAAAAATTTATAATTTTTTATTAGAGCAATTTTGGCAGCAAGAAGTGCCTATTTCAATATTTTATTAGGTGGTTATTTTAGTGAAGTTGGTGAATCAACATCCCTTGAAGTTTCCTATGACGCATTAGAAACTGTTGTTTTCTTTATTTATACAGATCGTTGTATCATTGGATCAACCGCCATTGAAGTATTATCAGCTGCTCATCAGTTAAATTTAGATGGTTTAAAAAAGAAATCAGGAAATTATATCGGCAAAAATATTGATCATACCAATGCATTTGATATTTTCAAATTAGCAGATATGTATAATGCTCCAAAATTGAAATTATTATGTTCTAATTATTTTCTAACACCTCAATATCAAAAGACAAATTTACCAGATCTGAAAGTTTACCCAGTTGATAAATCAACAAAATTCCATGATTACAAATGCATTTTGGCGTCTCATTCAAAATACTTTTTTGATTTGTTTTATTATGACGAAACTGAATACAAAGCAATTGATACTGATTTATCTACTGTCGCTTTGAGTTGGTTCCTAAAATGTTACTCTGGAAAGCATTCATTGGATAATTGTCCACCTAGAGAGTTATGCGAAATTTTGATATTTTGTGATAAACTTGGATTTGATGTACTTGGAAAAAAAACTAGATCTCTAATGCAAGGATCACAAAGACCAATAGAATTATTGTATTTCATGTTTGAATTGAAATGTGAAGATGAATATTTGAAAGACGATCTTTGTTATCAAATTGTTTCTCATTTTTATGGAAAGCATGCTATTAGACAAAATTTCAAAGATTTGGTGAGAAGAATTCATAAAAGAGATTTACTTGTTTGGAAAAAAGAACCAGTTCAACAATTGATCGCAAAATTTTCCGTTTATCAAAAAATTAACAATCCAAATTTATACAAATAAATAATTTTAATGATAAAATATCCAAATTCTGATAATAATAATTCCACTCTTCAGAGGTTTATTTTATCCAATCATCAAACAATCTTTTTTTTCATGAATGAAGGACAACAGAAGCAAGAAAAAGAACCATTTTATATATACTTAGAAAATAGTCAATTGAATGAAAAGCTACAAAAATACATTTCAGATTTCATACAACACATTGCTTCTATCACAGAAAAAGAAGAAACAACAACAAAAAGAGTGATTAGTTTTTTACCTGAAAGAAATGGAATTCTACTTCTAGGATTCAAATCATCAACTGTTAAAGTTATATACCACTTTTTAAAGAAACTTGATGAAGAAAAAAGAAACATCAACTTTGAAGTAAATTTGGTTTTGGTTGAGAGTCATAAAATGACCTCTGGATTCAAATTTTAATGAAATAGATTTTTTACTTCAAAATTGATAAATTTAATTGTTCTCCACATTTTCTAAACCTCCAATCAAATACATTCATGAAAATTGAAAACAAAACTAAAAACCAAAAAAAAGAAATCATAATTATAGGATCTGGAATGGCAGGTGTATCCACTGCAAGACATTTACAATCCAAACTAAAAGAAAAATCCACTAATTTCAACATAACAATTCTCGAAGGAAGAGAAAGAGTTGGTGGCAGAATGTGGACCACACATTTCCAAATTAAAGATAAAAAAATACCTGTTGATTTAGGTGCCACCTGGGTAGAAGGGCCAAGAAGCGAAGAAATTCAAGAACTTTGTAAAAAATTTGGAATCAATCTTGTTGACTCTCAATCACCTTCTCTTTACCTGGATTCAAAAAATGAGAATGTTAACGAAACATATGTCAATAAAATGTATAAAATATTTCAAAAACATATGGAAATTGCAATGGAACGACCAAATAAAGACACAACTGTCAGAATAGCACTTGAACGATATTTTAAAGAAACTGGACAAGACTTTGAAGATAAAGAATTACTTCAATTTTTTTTAAATCAAATTGAACTTTTTGAAGGTGGTTCCATTGATGAAATATCAGCTTGGAGTTTAGATGATTCAGATAATGAAGATGAACCTTTTGGAATAGTAAAAGAAGGTTATGGAACTTTACTTGAAAAATATTCAAAAGGATTAAATATAAAGTTAAATCATATTGTTACTCATGTTGATTATTCAAATTCAAATGAGATTAGAGTTATCACAAATCAAGGTCTTTTTAAAGCTGATATTATTGTTTGTACAATTCCTCTTGGATGTTTGAAAAATGAAACCATTCAATTTTATCCAAAGCTTCCAGAAAAGAAATTAAATGTTATAAAAAAGATGGGAATGGGTGTGTTGGATAAAACTGTGTTAGAATTTCCTTTCATTTTTTGGGATGAAAAATTATTGAAATTGAATCATTTTTGGAAACCAAAACACCGTGAAATTGAAGAATTTTTCTGTATTAATGATTTACACAAGGGTTCTCCAATTATAGTAGCTTATTATTCTGCGAGCTTTGCAAAGGAAGTGGAGTTATTGAATGATCAACAAACAGTTGAAAAAGTGTTAAATATTTTAAAAGAATTTTATGGAAAAGATATTCCGAATCCATTGAATTATTTCATCACAAGATGGAACAGAGATCCATTTGCACGTGGTTCTTATAGTTTTGATACAGTAGGTTTGAAAGAAAAAGACCATGATATTTTAGGAGAACCAATAGAAAATCGTTTATTTTTTGCAGGAGAAGCATCAACTTCAAAATCATATTCATTTGTAAATGGAGCCTATTTATCAGGAAAAAGAGATGCAAAAAGAATTTCAAAATTATTTTAAAATAAACTAAATTTCTGTCCAATCACATCTTATGTTCTCTTCCTACCCTATTTCAGTGAAAGAGCTTAATTATTATCCAGATGTGTTGTCACCACAAGAAATAAACTTGGAACCGACAGAAATCATAAAAAAAACCAAATTTTGTGATGCCACAGCAACTGGAAAAATAAAATATACAAAAGAAGACATGCAAGCATTTTTATCAAATATTTTGAAAGAACCAACGATTTATTTAAGATATTTATCTTTATTAGAGATTAATATTGATGTTTTTTCATCTGGAGATGATCCACAAATTAAAGAATTCTGTGATTATTTTCATGAACAATTTCCAAGAACAACAATTGTCTTAAAAAAAATTGTTTCAACAAGTAATTTTAATTATAGAATTGAATAACCCTTTTTTAACAGATCCAGTGCAAAGTGTGATTTACTCAAATGAAATTTTTTATCTTCAACAGTTATTGGATCTGCATCCAAAAATGTTTACAAACATTGATAAACTTGGTCCACTCTACTTTTATTGTTTTAATCAAAATTTGGAAGTGGATGAATTGATTTTAAAAATGTTGCCAGAAGAGTATTTAGTTCAATTATTCATGAATGAGAATGAATTTGGTCAGAATGTTTTTCATGTTTCAACTTTTGGTATAACACCATTTATACACGGTATAGAATTGTTATTAAAGTATGGAATTTCAAAATTAAAAGTGGATGCGATGAAGAAGTTGTTAATAAAAAAAGATAGAAACAATTATACTCCGTTACATGGAATTGTTCGTTTATTTCACCCAAATTTAATGGAATTATTGAAGGAAAACGAATTAATTCCGACAAATTTCGGCTTATATTCTTATGCGTTGCATGAAATGTGCACAAAGCTTCCAATGATCAGATTTGTTAATTTTGAAAAATCTATGAAAATTTTATCAGAATTTGATGATCAATTTGAAAATATACATATTCTAGTTGCATTCAATAAAAAAGGAATGGAAAAAACTTTTCAGAAATATTTCAAAAATTTAGTTTTGAAAAATTTCGAATCAGGAAAAAAAATTGATACTCTTTTCAAAGGTACTACTGAAACCTATTGGGCTGTAATAAATGAAAGATATGACTATTTAGAAATATTTTTGAAATATGGATGTAATTTAAGTTACAATTTCAATGGTGATTTCACTTATCTCCATCTGGCTATTGCAAAAAAATCAGAAAAATTAATTCAATTTTTGTTGAAAAATACAAAGAATATTTTGAACAAAAGAAACAAATTTGGGGACACTGTATTTCATATTGTATGCAGAAATAGAGATATGAGGTTATTTAATATTTTACTCAACGAAAAAGATTTGGATATCAATTGTCAAACTAGTTGGGGATATACAGCTGCCAATATTGCATCTTCTCAAGGAAATAATGAATTGAAAGAAATATTGAAATCACACAACTGCATTGAGTACCCATCAATATTTGAAATAATGCCAATAGAAGTCATCAGAAAAATCGTGCTTTTCATTTTTGATTTCTCAACCACAGATGATGTTTCAAACTTAATGGCTTCATGTCAAAGATGGAATAACTTGATAAACTCAAAAGATTTATGGGTCGATTATTCAAAAATTCGTTTTCAATCAGAGACACTAATTGAGACACATTCAAGTTTTTGGGAAAGACATTCAAAATGGATTTTAGCTAATGGGATCGATAGAAATAGAATATTCTTCTTGAATTGTCCTGGAAATCGGATAAACACTGCTAGTTTAAGAGTTTTATATGCTGAAAAATATTTGAAACGATTTCCAAAATCAAAAAGAAAAAATCCAATTTTTGAGATGATTTCAGACATTGATACTTACGCAATTTTGAAAAAATTTCTTTATGAACACTTAAATTTTGATATGTTCATCCAAGGATTTATGAGTTGTTTTGAAAGAACATTTATTGATTCTCAAGGGATAGAAATGCCAAAACTGACAGGCAACTTCTTTTGGGACAATAATTTCACTCTTGCTGCTCAAATGGAAGACAAAATTTGTATTTTGGATTTTAAGAATTTCATCAAATAAATATTGAATTGTAAAGTTCAAGTTGGTAAAATAATCCGATTGGTCAGAATTCCGGAGAAATGAGTTTTTTGTTGTCCACACTAACAAGAGGATTTGAAATGTTTTTTTCGTACAACAACGAGATTAAAGAACCACATCAAATAAACAAAAAAAAACAAGAAATAAAAAATAAAGAACTGTATATTGCAGAAGAAGGAATCATTTGGTAGGACGAACTAAAATTCTAAAATTAAGGTTAAATGGACAAAATAATCCTATAGGAGATCCAGATGAAAATCCAGAAGCATATATACCATTTTTACATGAACAAGCAAATGTATTAAATACCATTTTAATGAATAAGGACAAATTGTAAAATAATAAAATTTCTATCAACACAAGAAAAGTGTTCCAAAGAAGAGTTATGCACATTAAATAATTTCTTGTTGAGTCCAGTGCGGTTGAAGTGGCCAGAAGAAAATGAAAATAAATATTGACTCAGAATTGGAACCAAATATGGAAAAAAAATGTTCCAATATATATTTTGTACAACATTTTGCGATTGATATTTGAATGAATTCCATAATTCATTCAAACATTTTCAAATGAAGAAAATTGAGTTCACATATGACATCGGTTTAAAGGTTATTATTTAACCTGTATTATATCAAGCCCCAATAGTTTAGTGGTCGAATATCTCGTTGTGGCCGAGAAGATGCAAGTTCGATTCTTGCTTGGGGCACTTATTTTTTTTAATTCCATTTTGTTTTTGTGAAGTTTTTGATCAAACTATGCCACAGCTGGTGATCAGAAATTGGAACTCTTTTTTCATCTGTTTCGGTTGTGAAACATTCATGGGGATGTTTGAGTTTTGAAATTATAAACTTCTTTTGAAGTATTTTTCTCATATTTTTTTTGATCAGAATACTATCATGGAGTACAGTAACATTGATTGTTTGATTACAAGAAAAAGGAGATTTTGAGAAATGAAAATGATTGGTTCGGCTAAATCCAAAACTCGGGTAAACAAAAACATGAAAAGTTTAGATGAGATGGAGCACTACAGAGTTTTGGATAACAAGTGCGCTTACTACAAATATTTAGCGAATACAGGAAAGAATTATCATTTACATATAGTTGAAGAAGAAGAAGAAGAGGAAGAATTTACAATTTTTGCTTCTTTTTCGTTTGAACCTTCAACCTGGAATTCTCCATTTAATTTTTGTTTTATTCAAAATTTGAATGAAAATCAAGTCGTTTTATCAAAAATAATTGCTCATGCAAAAAAAAAAGTTCTACCGTTACCTTTTCATTCCTTTTCAAAAAGAGATAATGAAACTTTGATAAATAATCATTTTTTACCACAAGAAAAATTTACACACATGATTTATCACATACCTAATTTTGTTAAATCAAAATTACTACCTGATAATTACATGTACGGAGAAATTACATCAACACATCGTCGAGAAGAAAATTGGACACGATGGCTTGACACATTAACATCTTCATACTCCAATTATAACAGATCCTCAATAAAAAAAGTACTCTCAAAAGCTATATGTGGAAAGGATTATCCTCTGAGACATTTTTATATTCAAGAAAAAGATACATCTGAAATTATTGCTGTTGTATCACTTTTTTGTGAAGGTGGTGGTTCATGTGGAATTTATAATATTGCAACTTTGGAAAATTATCGAAATCAAAAATTTGGAACTAAATTGTTGGAATACGTTCATTTTGATATTGCAAGAGATCAGCTTAATTGTTCATTTTCACTTGTTGAATCAAATTCAAGATCAATTTCCTACTTTCAAAAATTTGGATTTAAAACTATTGTCACTTCAACTACTTGGTTGAGATTGAAAGAAGCTTCTTTTCCGGTGAGAAATATTGGGACTTTGGTTTTGATGACCAGAAATGGTGAAATTTGGATGTATGTATTGCTGGTTTTAGTATTTTTTGTATTCATTGCAGTGGTGAAAATGAGTCATGTGAGCGAAAGAATAAAATTTTAGTCAAAATATTACTCATTGAACATTCAGAAAAAAAAATTAAAATTTGGAATTTTATTATGAAAAAAAGTCCTGAATTTTATCAGTTGCACGTTTTTTTTTTAAAGAATTCACATCAAGCCCCAATAGTTTAGTGGTCGAATATCTCGTTGTGGCCGAGAAGATGCAAGTTCGATTCTTGCTTGGGGCACTCATTTTTTTACCTATTTTTTCTTGGACAATCCAATTTTAAATCACCATTTTGTTTTATTGCTTGAAAGAGGAATTTGGTAAAAAAGAAATATCTTTATATAAAAGAAACTCTGACAGACCCAGTTTGACTTTTGTTTGAGTTTTTGTTATTTTCTTTTTCTTTTCCTTTGGTTTCCGTGGTTTTAATTTTGGTGTTGCTGTTCTTATTTCTTTATTTGTTTTTGAGTAAAAGCGACACATGGCATTTTATCATCATCCACTTGTTTTGCTAAATTTTTTCTTCTTTGTTCTAATAGTTTCTTTTCTTTGGGGATGTCATTCAAATATAAAGCAAAGACATTTTTTTAAAATACAGCAGAATCGTCCAATCAACTGCCACTTGTTTACAATTCAAAATGGATGACTTTCTTGCTTACCACCATGGTGTAAATAAAAGAAAATGGGACACAGAGCCAACACAAAATATCAAAAAACCAAAATTTGAAACCAAAACTGTCCACAAAAGGCATGATAGAGAAACATTAGAAAAATTTTTATTTCCAAATCAAAAACTTGATGATAGATCCACAGAAAAACTTATCAAACAGTTATCAAAATTAGTAAAATCAGACAACACTTCAAATTTTCCTTTAATTTTTGACTACCTCAATTCCATTATTTTAACACAAGATGAAAACAAGTTAGACGTTTCAAATGAGTTGTTATGGAAATTATTCGTGAACTTATACAAAAGTGATGATGTGAAAGAAACTTATTTTCCAAATTTTTCGTTTTGGTTAATTTTTCAAAAAATTACTTTGGCACTAAAAAATAAAAAAACAACAACACAATTACTTGATTATTTTATTGAAATTTTAGAAGAGTATTTATTATCATCAAAAACAAATCAATTTCATGATAATAAATCGAATATTGATGAATTTATTCCTTCTTTAATTTCGAGCTTCAGTATTACCTCTTTAGATTTAGTTGAAAAGTTTCAAACGATTTTGGACTTATCATTAAAGTTATTAAAAAGTCAATATGACAAAATACTAGAAAAAGAGGAATTATACAAATCAGTAATGAATTTAGTTGATTCATTATTCCTTCTATACTGCAAGTAAGAAATAACAAAATTAACACTTTTAGAACTTCATTAGAAAGTATAAGAGTATCAGTCAAAAGTATATTATCAACAGGTATCTTTCATTGTGATATTGAAAGATTCAATCATGATATGTACTTTGTTTTTTCACAAGAAGAAAAAATTGTGTTTGATCCAAAGAGTTGTGATTCATCATATTTCTTAAGCACATTCATGAAAACATTTTCATACTCAAATGATAAAGCTGGTAAATTTAATCTATTTTATTTTATTTTCAGTCACTGAATTAGTTGATTTCATTTTACTTGAATATACAACTCATTATCGAGCATTTAATGAACAATTGAAAAAACAAAATATTCAATTTAGAAGTTATTCAAGTCATAAAATGGATGTATTATTTTTCAATATCTTCTTGGAAGCATGCATTCAAGCTCAAAAAAAATACAAATCGCAACCACTTTTACTCACAAAAGTAATCAAAGTTTTAATTGTGAAAAAGTTAAGTTTATCAATACAACATAATGAAAAATTCAATACTTTTACAAAATATTTAGTTGATAAAATGAGTGAATTTTCACCAAACAGTCAAGGTTTGAAACTATTTTTATTTTAATTTTCAATTTCAGAAACACTTAATCTTGTATCTATTTTTGGAGATCTTTTAAGAATTAACCATGATTTTTCATCGACCTTTCTTGATCAAGTAATGCGTATCATATTTCAAATGAATGAAAATTCAATCAATTCACCAGAAATGAATCAATTTTTTATAGTCTTTTTAAAAAATTATGTTGCTTATCGTCGATTGGATACTTTCATTGAAGGATACGCATTTGGAACCACAAAATTGAAAAAACCAACAGATTCCATTTTAAAATCTGAAACATTTAGGAAGAAATTGTTTGAAGAATTTTCAAAATTACCTGGTGGTCAAATCATTCAAATTTTTGAATTATTCATCAAAATCATAACAACAAGAATTGAAGAAGATGAAAAATTGAAAAAATCAAATGTTATTCCATTAATTCTTTGTCCATTTATAACGTTCATATTTTCAATTAAATTAAGAGATATTAATTATAAATCAATCTCTGGATTGGCCAATGAAACAAATGAGAAAATAGTTTATCCAATTTTGAAGAAGTTAATGAAAGATATTAAAAAAGATAATCAATTTTTATTTAGTTCAGTATTACAACTATATTATGCTTGTAAAAAAATTATCACAGATTCAGAAGAATTCTCATCTGAGGTTTATACCTTCAAAACTTTCAAAATCCAAAAATCAGGTTTTAATCAAAAAAAATGAAACTAATTAAGTTTAGATGCAATCATTCAAATAAATGATGAAAAGAAATTCAGATTTGACACATTTAACAAGAATGAAAGTTTATCTGAATTTATGAAAAATGAAACTGTTTCATTATCAGCAAAAGTAGTTTTGGTAATTCAAATATTTTTATTTCTAATGATTTTAGTGTCATATAATTTACTTAAGAATGAATGAAATATCAAAACAATTGAATATCAGAAAACATAATTTGATAACTTCATCTGAAAATTTACAAGATGTTTCATCAAAAGAATGTAAAGATGAAATTGAATATTTGACAAATTGGTATCACAAATATTTTAATATATTGGAAATGGAATTCTCAAATACAGTCAATTTATTTTCTTCTGAAGTTTTAACTTGGAATGGATTGATTGAAACAGTCACTGAAGAAAACTACGTTGCAATTTTATGGAAATTATTTACAACAAATATCAGAGTTTTAGGGTAAAATATATTATTGAAATATTAATTTTATAGTGATTTTATTTCAAAAGAAAACTTTTTTCAATTCACAAAATTTTTATTAAAGAGATTAACAATTACTCAACACTTAAAATCAAAAGAATTATATTTTACATCTCCATATGATGTTAATATTACAACAACTTTCTTGATGAAAAGAAAAGCTTTTTTTGATTTAACTATTCCAAGAGATTGTGTTTTTCTTTGTTTAGTTGAAGATGTGTCAAAAGAGATCATGAATCTTGTTTCATTATTTCATGATGATTCGAAAGATATTAAAAAATCAACTGATTTATTTGTTAAATTTGTTGGAAAAGACCTTCAACATGAAACAAATAATTTCAATTCTATCATCAAATCAAAATCAAATTTGAATACTGGACAAGTGTCCAATTTGGAAGTAATTCATTTTTTTTATTAATTTTTGGATGAAGCTCAATGATGACTTGGTTGCTGTACTGAAAAATTTTCCAACTGAATATTTCTCGGAACGTCAAATTGTTAGTCTTATTAGATTATTATTTGTTGAACATTTTTATTTGAATTTGATGCTACAAAGCAAAATCAATGAAGAATTGGAATCAAAAATTATTGAATCACAAATTAAAAAATTCAAAATTATTCTTCATTTGATTGAATGTGTTAATTTGAAACAAGTTTATTTTTAGATTTTACTAAAATTTTTAAAGTTGATTTCAGTGGAATTTTTGAAATTTTTTGTTGATTCAATTCAACTAATCAAAGAAAGAGATGACTATTTAACTGTCAAAAACTTGAAAATTCAATTATATTCACTGATCATTTCTCAAATGAGTGTCAACAAAAAAATGAATGAAACTTCAAACACCATTATCAATTTCATGATTAAGAGATTATCAAAGGAAAATAATGTAAGTTCATGATTATTCTTAATTCATTTTTAGATTTCACTTTCTGAATGCTTTCTTATCAGCTTAGCAAATTTCAATAAATCAAAAACACAAGAGAAATCATTGATTGATGGAATTAAAAATTTTGAACCAAAAGTTCAAATGAATTCAGAGAATAAGTTGTCCTATCTCTGCAGTTATCTTGGATTTCACAGAAAAATTAACAGTCAAGCAAAGGAACTCGGTGTTTTATTCACAAATTTGAAAGAATTTCTTTCAACATCTAATGAAGATGAAGATAAAAAATATTCAACAGATATTCTCATGGAATTCTTTTCAGAATATTGCACTGGTTATAATTTATATGAAGATGAATCAGTTTTCAATCTTCAATTTTTATTCAATGCTCTTCTTTTGGTATCAAAAAATGTTAAACACAAGAAAAATGCTGAAATTGGAAAATTGGTAAATTCAGTCAAATTAGAGGCAGAGCAATATGACAACCTTTTAGAAGTAGTTTTGAAACATATTCAAATTTCTTGTCAAAGGGCTGAATCTTCATTGAAATGGAGAAAATTAATTTCACACACAACAGTTTCATTAAATTTGTACGAAATTATTTTCAAAAATAGGCTTATCAAACCACATTTAATCGCCGAAACTATGAAAGTATTTGCAGATGTGGTTGTTATCTACTCATCTATTGATGTAGATAACTTGAAAAAGAACCAAATTCAACAAACAGAATCAATCATCCAAACAACATTGGAAATGATGAACAATAGAATTTCTTCAGTATGAATTTAATTTCAAAATATTAATATCTTCATAGATTGCGTCTGCATTTTCTAAAATTCCTCAATACTTCACAATGTCTGTCCTTCCACAAATTTTAACAATTTTAATGAATGTAGCACAATCAGAGAATATTATGTCAATTGAATCATACAAATTGGTTTGTGATAACTTAAGAACATGTGCAAATATCCATTTGTTCTCACTAAAAAATCTTAACTCTTTATTTTTTATCATCAAATGTACCAAAAATAATTTTTTTTAACATTTTAGTTTTGTTGAAGAAATTATTCATTTTTACAACTAAACAACTTCATGATGGTGAAGAATTGTTAATTGCAGCAAATTATCTCGGAAGGGTTTATAGTTTTCTTTCCCATAAATCTTACAAAGCTATTCATCATTCAGTAGTTCAAAATTTTTTGATTGAAAGCTCCAAAGACTTAAAATCTCAAAAAATTATAATCTCAACAAAAACAGTCATCGATACACTTATTACTGTTGGAATGTTAAATTTGGTCAAATCAATGGATTCCAAAACGATAAATGAAGTATTTTCAAGTTTACCAGATAATATGAGAAATGAAAAGAATTTATTGTACGAAATCAAAGATAGAGTAGCTTCATTGAAAAGTTATCAATAAAAAATTTTGAACTTAATTTTCCACCAACCAAAAAATAATACCTGAATGGAAGAAGAAGATGAAAAAGTTTGAGGAAAAAAATAAAATTAATTTGAATAGAATGAATGTTTAATTTGTTTAAACAACTGGAAATCAACAGGAGAACATCGTGTAGTTTCTTTAAAATGTGGACATATTTTTGGAAAAAGTTGTATTGAATTTTGGTTACAAAGCAACTGTAGTTGTCCAATTTGTAAAGAAAAAGCAGATATTTTAGATATAAGAAACCTTTATCTTGGTACATCAACTTATAAAACTTCAATAAAAAGAATAAAACAAAGGAGTAAAACGGCCATTGAAACTATTGAAAAAAAGTTAAAACTTGAAAGAAAAAAGAAAAAAGAGATAGATATGAAATATAAAAATATAAAAGAAAAATTAGTAGAAATGACTAATAAATCATTAAATATCACAAATGAGACTTTGAAATCTTTCATTGAAGATAATTTTAAAACTGAAAATTTTTTCAAATTGGTGCAAGCTATGGATGTTGATTTTGTTGGAAATTATATTTGTTTTTTGAATGATCCTCTCGAAGTTGCGATTGCACATTCTCAAAAACCGTTGATTGTAAAATTGGATGTTTCCAATGATGTACAAGAACAATTGTTATTGAATAGTGGGAATTTAAAAATTGTTGAAATGAAATTCAATTTTTCAAAGAACTTATTGCTTTGTATTACAGAAGAGAATATATTATACTTTATAACGCCAACATTAAAAATTGTAAAAAAAATGACAATAGAACACAGTGTGAACTCACTTTCAATAAATGAATTCAATGATGATATAGTATCAATAGGTACCGTTGATGGATATATACTTCCTGTTAATATCAATAAATTCAAATATTTGGAGAAAATCAAATTGAATGATCGAGCACGAGTAAGTTCAATTAAATATTTGGATAAACAACGAATTTTGATTTCTCAAGGAAAATGTGGGTGTTTCATTATTGATGATAATAAGAAACTCAAGAAATTGAATTTTGGAATATCAGAAGGAGAGGATTTTTTTAAAGTTGATTTTGAAAAACATTCCAAAAATTGTCTGGTCTCTACAGGGAATATCGATCAGAATTTCAGAAAGTCAGTGGAACATATACTTTTTAAATCTGACAAAATTGATAGTTTCACTAGAATTTCTCAAAATGCTTTCATTTCTGAGGACAATGAAAGACCAACTCTGTTGCAAAGTTTAGGTATCGATTATCGTTCAATGAAATCTCCATACACATTTTTTTCAACAGAATCAGATGAAAATAATGATGATGATATTATTTCAGTGCAGCCAATGTCATCCAAAACGTATTTAGTTTACTCTGAAAAGAACAAAGTTCAATTCAAAAATGTCGAAAATCAACAAATTGAAATGATGGAAAATTTTCACACATCTATCCAAGATATTCAACATTTAAAACATTCACTAGGTTTATACATTGGTATATTAACAAAAGATGAATTTTGTCTGTATTTGTTGGAAATGGTGGAGTAAGGAGGAATCCATACCTAAATCATCAAAAATAATTGTTATTTTGGAATAATAGATAGAAATATTAGAGTTTATTTTTTCTTAAATTTATTCAATCCCATTTCAAAATCATTCCAATTTAAACCATCTTTTACATGGAAGCAAGTGACTCCAATATTACTTATGTCATGTATATTCCTCTCTTCGTCATCAAAAAAAAACATCTCTTCATAATTAATTTTGGATTCATTTTTGAAATATTTAAAATGACTGATCTTCTTTCCTGGATAAATGGCAAAATAATGAAAGTAATCAGAGAGTTCAAATAAATTGTTTGGTCATGCTTGGGTCATACTGAAAAAAATACATATCTGCAAAAGCTTTCAATTCTCTTAGAATATCACCTTTGGAGTCTTTGGACATATAACTTTGTTTAAAAAAGGATGTTCCAATATACATGAGTTCATCTCTGGTCATTTTATCAAAGTCGTCTGCTTTAAAGGGGATAGAGATTTTTTTTTTTGAATTTATTTCATCCCACGTTTGAAAATTTGCAATAAATGAGTTCATTACATCTTTTTTCTTTTCAGAAAGAATTTTTTTATAAAATTCTTCTGGAATTCCAAACAATTTCAATTCATAAATCCAGTCTTCAACAACAGTATTTTTTAGAGGTTCTGAGCATTCATATTTTGTTGCTTTTGCTGGTTGGATTTCCAGTTCGTTAAATTTTTCTTTACTTGAATTCATCCAACGGCCAATGAATTGATGGTTATTGTGATAAAAGTGGCCAATTAGATTTAATTTTGCCAGTTATTTTTACTTGAAGTTGTTCAAGTTGAACAAAAAAGACCTTTTGTTCAACTAGAAAATACTGAAAAAGATCTCAAGTATTTAAAATGTCCAAACAGCTCAAATTGGATTCGTTTTGGAAAGAAAAAAATGTTACT